>CAJGYO010000840.1:0-248834 GCA_904845875.1 Miscanthus lutarioriparius | reverse complement strand
TATCAAAGAGAGACTGGACCCCACAGTGGCAAATGGAGGGTGGTGTGCCAGGTTCCCGTGTATGGCTGTGCATAACGGTGATCCATACCATTCCGGCCATAGACTAGTTATTATCATGACAGAGAAGTCTGATAAGAGAAGGAGAGCGGTGGGGAAAAGCAATTTGCTTTTGAAGCAAGCTGGCTTCTGGAGGACCATTGCTGAGAGGTGGTGAACGAGCTTTGGGAGTCTGGAGGTATGGAGGGGGAGGTGTCGATAGCAGAGGTAATCAGTGGTTTAGCCCTTGGACTGCAAGATTGGTGTTCTAATGTCCTAAGAGATTTAGAGAAGAGATTGAAGAAGGCTAAGAAAGAGTTGGAGGGTGTAGGAGGATGGTGACCTCAAGCAGCAACAAAGAACTCACTCTGGCACGGGCGGCGTGGCAACTCGGGTGAGGCGGCGCGCAGGCTAGCTTGAGACGAGGCAGTACGATAAAGGGCGTGGGGTAGGAGGCATGGCGCGGGGGCTCGCTATTTATGGGATGGAGGAAGTTGTGGCGCAAGGCAATGGAGGAGTCGGCGAGGGCACGGATTCCTCGGCGGCGGCGGTAGAGTCCGCGTTGGTCACGGCGGGGAAGAAAGGGAGGAGAGGTTGACAGCCAGGACCCGCCTATCGGTGAAACAAGGGTGCGGGGCCGACCAACATGAGAGATAGAGCAAGGGAAGGAGGAGGCACGGTGCGTCCGGTGCTTTGGCAGCGGCTTGGGCAAGCAAGGAAGAATGGGAAGGAGCATACCGTGGGGAAGATGGGAGCGGGCGAGAATGGAGGCGCGGGAAAGGGAAAAGGCCGACGGGAAGAAGGCAGATAGGCCAACCTGCTAGGCTGCTCATGCCACGGGCCAAAAAGAGAGAGGAGATGTTTTTTCTTCTTTTCCTTTTCCATTTTCAAACCAAATTCAAATATGAATCAAATCAAATTTGAATAAGGTTTCAAATACAGTTTTCAACTTAATTAAAAATGAGAAATTTTGGTAAGTTCTCAAAAATAAATTTTACTACCTTTTTAAATTCTTTTTTTTCCAATTCCATTTTTCCCTCTTTTCGTTTACTTCAAAGCCATTTTCAAATTTATTTTTCAAAAGCTTTTTGAATGTTTTCAATTTGAATCAAATCCACACAATTCAAAGAAACAAATGCACTGGCATGTATTTTAATTTAATGAAAAATTTTATTTTCCTATATTTCATGTGCACAAAATTCATAAATTAATCATTTTAAACCTATTTCCAAAAGAGGCAAATTTTAGGTGTTACAATTCTACCCCCTTAAGATGAATTTTGTCCTCGAGATTCGGAAGACGTCGAGTAGGAGACAGGGATACTCCGTCTTTGGACTCTTCTTTACTTCCTCACGTAGTTCCATCGCCTTGATAAGGATCCCACTTTACTTTGCATACCTGTTAACCTTACTCCAAGTATCTTGCCAAACTGATTCCAAGATTCTGACAAGTACTCCGTACCATACTCAGGTAACTCCAATCACTAGGCCACCTTTCCTATAATACCAATTCTCTTTCTTAAAATATTCACCTTTCATCGGAGCCTGACGAATCTCTTGGTCAGAAGGAGAATCTACCACTAATCTTTAAAACATTAATGATTTTGGTCAAGTTGCTCGAACTTGGAATACAATTCTTAATCCTTGGTGTCACCCGAACTTTCTTAGCATAATTCTCCATCGTTAAGGGCATTGGCCATGACTTTGCTTCCCTAAGCGATAGCACTTTTCTAAGTCATAAAACATTGAAGGCTTCAATCCAACAATGATCCCACAAGCTCAAAACCATCTTAGTGAAGATGTCCTTTAGATTCTTGTGATCCACTTAGATGTCACTTTTACGCCCCAGAAGATAGCACTTCCATGCTCCACAGTGGGCAACTCCACGTCACTCTTACATACTTGGGTGAGTTACAACCAAACTCATCATTAACTTTCTCGAGTTCTTCTCCCTATTTTTTTCTTTTACTATTACAAATAACATATCCCAAGAAGATAATTTCCTTCAGCAAAACTCACTTGCTAACTTAGTAAAACATTGAGATGTTTTGAGTCTCCATTAAATCAACTGCAGATGTCCAACATCTCCTTCCTTTGCCAACTTATCCTAGGTATGTTGAAATTAACTCCCAATTGATAATAACTTAAAATGTAACCAATATGGGAAAATACCCGAGCTCCTTATCCAACACATCTTTAGCGAAAACACCTACACTTAATAGTGATTTCCCATCCAGAGACATAACCCATACCTCAAGTGAATCACCAGAACGTATGAAGCCTTCGTCTTGCGACTTCTTTCACTTGGCTACCCCCCTTAAGAAAAGATAAAGTAGGGGAAACAAGAAGGGTACCTTGCACCTTCTTTCAGATGAGCTAACTAGTTTCAAGACATTCTGACATCTTGATGATACTCTTGTATATGGGCAAGGACAAGAAATTCTGAAATTCCTCCAAGCAGAAAAACAGCAGCATAGTAAAACAGCTGTAATTATCATTCTATTAATTCAATGAAGTTATAGCTTATACCGTTGGAAAGATTATCAAATCCTCCACAACTTCCTTCTACAACGCTTTTCCAAATTCTGCAGTTAACTTAGTCTAAAACTGTGCACAAGAGAAACTGTTCCTGGTTCCAAACAGCACAGATGCATCACCTTATGATTTTCATTACTCCACAACCAAAATAGCTATTAGGGTGATTCTTGCGCTGAGAGAAAGATACAGAAGTGTATTATTGTCCAGAATTTTTCCATAATTTTAGGTTATCGAAGAACAGAGATATAAGCTGATAAAGACATGTTGCGCCCAAATTACAGAATAGGGAAAATAGGAGATAAGCGAAACCTATCTATTTATTACATTGATCCTTATACCTTAGGCCTATGAACTAAATAAATTGTGGGAACACCTATAAGATCATTGCAATCATTACAAAGATGCAAAACAATCATAAACATAATGACAAATCAACAAAGCACTAAAGATGCACAACTCAATCATTGACTCAACTTGCGATACTACGGTTTTGTTACATAAAGGGTACAAACTCCTATTCCTTAACTATGGATCTTGGGTAATCTAGCTTGACTTCTTCATTCGTCACTCTTACCGAATGCTTCTTTTGGGTTGGGTATCACTGACACTTTTTGGTAGCACCTTGTAATCATCTGTCTCTGGCTACTTCCATGGTGTAATTGTCGATTCTTCTGTGGGCAAGATTTAACATAATGTTCTTCCTGCTGGCAATGATAACACTTTCTCTTAGTTGGATCCTTTGTGATGTCATTCTCCACAGAATTGTTGCTTAGTGTGTTGTCAGCTTGCTGACTCTGAAGGTTCATCTTTGTTTGACTAGACCACTTTTTAGCTCGCTTGATCTTTTGGGGTTGAAACTCCTTATAGGTGATTGTCCGTCCATCTATGCATACCTCCTGTGGAAAAAGTGGAGTAATCTTAGCTTGAGAAACTTCTGACTCTTTAGGGTCTGAGTTTATCTGACTAGGGATTAGAGCTTGATGTGGCAACGTAGTAGAACTCGAATGTTGATTGCTTTCTAATTCTGGCTCTGGTGAGACTGCCTTCCTCTTCTTATCCACAGTAGCTTCACAACTCAGGTTCACCTTGGCTTCCCTCTTATTGGACTTGCTCTGAAGATAGGGAAAACCATAATGCTTTCAGCATTGACATTGATACTGACTTTCGAGCGTATTACTACCAGCACCTTCATTGGACTTTATTTTCTTCCAAGCTTCTGCCACTTGTCTCTTCATTGGTCCCTTTGGTATGTTGGTTTGACCCTGTAGCAAGCACTGTTGAGAACTCCCATGTTGAGTCATTCCTTCTAATACTTGTTGCTGCATAACTAAAAGCTTCTCCTTGTCGAACGCAATCAAGGACAATGTAGCCTGGTCCTCCTGACCTTTGATGCCGGTGGTCTCCTCATTATAACCCATCTATTTAGATGAAGAGAGATGATTCAGAATAGAGACAAGGTTTTCATAACAGAACAGAGCCGAAGTGAGCATAACTTTTAGCAATTAGCAAGGTTAGGGGGGGAACAAGAAGTAAGCATAGATGAAAGCATACTAGAACGTCCAGTTCTAATTAGGCTTGCGTCTTACAGTTAGCATTACTCTGATACCACTTTGTAGCACTCGATTTTAAGAACAAAACCAGATACACACTATATGTGAGACCAGGAAGTCAAATCTCACATATAGCTACAAATAAGATTAATATCAATAGACAATGCTCAATATATAACGTACTTAGTATAAAGAATATAACCTTGATAGCAAACAGTGGAATGACAACTCCGATCTTTGGGTGAAGACATCAATTTCATAGGGACAACTGACTGGTTGATCACAAGCCTAATTTCTCCAAACTCTAGCAATCTGGTACTCATTTAGGATTTTTATCCAAATAATTGAAAATAAAGCAAGTGTAAGTACATGTCGTACTCAACAAATATAACATGGGGTTCATGAGGCTCAAAAGGCTGACACTTGTTTAACTGTGATTAGCTTTTAATTGTCACAATTTTAGCAATTGAGTAGCAACAAGTTTATCACCAGCCCATGTAAACATATGATCAGGTAAACATGAATAATGAATAGCATAAACAGTAATCATTAGTGAGTATCTTTATCATCAGTATCATCAATGTTCATCATCTATTCCCTAAATGTTCCAATGCCGCTCGTGACTATGAGCACAGCTGATATACCAGTTTTACACTCTGCAGAGTTTGTACACTTTCACTGTGAGTCGTGATTTACCCTTTCGCCCGAGGTAGCTAATCTCTCAATCCACTTCCAAGGAAGGTCGGCAGAGTTCACTATTGTAATGCCTCAGCCCGGGAAGACGGCTAAGATCCACTCTACACGTTGAATGGACCACACCTGCTGATTAACTTTCTTGCGCTTTTGTCCTCGCTTCACGCAAAAGGTTTAAACCAGAGTTAATTCTCTCACAGGCTTACGCCCTGTTCGTTTAGGCTGGTTTGGCTTATAAGCCATGGCTGAAAGTATTGTTGGCTGGTTTGGTGTGAGAGAAAAATATTGTTCGGTGACTGAT
Organism: Miscanthus lutarioriparius; assembly: GCA_904845875.1. Taxonomy (NCBI): domain Eukaryota; kingdom Viridiplantae; phylum Streptophyta; class Magnoliopsida; order Poales; family Poaceae; genus Miscanthus; species Miscanthus lutarioriparius. Next base: position 243,717 of record CAJGYO010000840.1, on the reverse strand, counting down.
AAGCCATAGCTTATAAAGCAAATACGACTAAGCGAACAGGCTGTTAGGCTTTTAAGTTGGTTCGGTTTGCCCTTAGGTTCCGATATGGGACTAGAGTCTCATAGCTACAGTACTCGGCCATTCGGCCCACCCCACCGGACCAACCCAACATGGCCCATTTAGCGGGGTCTCACATACACCTACCCTTGAGGACTCGACATCCTCGTCGAGGGCCGAACCAACCTACCCAAATAAGATAAATGTCCAGGATTGACTCTCTTGGCCACGTCCATATTCCCAGCTCCCCGGCCCAAGTGCCATGCTCTTGTAGAGCCATGCCCAACCTGTCCGAGCTCCTGAGCCATATGTCCAAATGTTCGTGAAACCGCGAGAGTTGGCTCTGATACCATTTGTAACGCCTCATCTCGGGAAGACGGCTAAAATCCACTCTACATGTTGAATGGACCACACCTGCTAATTAACTCTCTTGCGCTTTCGTCCTCGCTTCGCGCAAAAGGTTCGAACCGGAGTTAATTCTCTCCCAGGCTCAGGCATAAAGGGGCTATTCTTCATGGCACGGCCTAAGAAGTTCAAGGTATCATATGGTAAAGAGGACCTCGAGAGACTATTGTAATAGGGATTTAGATAGATTTGTGATAGTGTCTTCGTCTTTGATAAATACTTTTTTAATGTAACCGTAGCATTTGTAATATAAATCCTGATGGGTTTGTGATCTATGTGAACCTAGTATACATAGCAAATATAGAGTACCACACAAAAATATAAAATAAATTATAAAATAACAAAATGCAAAAAAAAGAGATCATTACCGGTTCACCAAACACTGGCAGTGATGATTGACATAGCACTGCCGGCTCGAGTACTGAATCGGTAGTGTTGCCCGACTCAACACTGCCGTTTCAATCCTATCAAGTATAAACTCGGTCTTTGCTCAAAAAGTATAAACTTGGTCAAGGTTAAACTAGTTTGACTTGGAGATATCACAAACTTGCAATCTTTTGTGGACCGAGGAGTAACGATACATCCAAATTTTCTATATACCATGAAAGCTTTACATCTTTTAGATAAGTGCAAAGATGGTCATCACACATTTCACAGCACTATTCGCTGTAACAATAATATCTGAGAGCATAAAGTGATCCGTACGTGCCAAAAGGAATCTAGACACAAGTTCTAGTGTTCCTTGGACTTGGAGTTGGAGAGTAGGTTAGCATAATCACCAGGGCCATAGAGCTCAAACAGTTCTGAAAAGAGCCCCTTCTTCCTCCTAGGATTGCACCCCATGTCACGGCAGAGCTGGTCGTTGTACCAAGTGTTCAGGATCATGATGCTGGACCGGCGGAAGTATCTTCCACAGTATCTCTTCATGTACTTCTCCCATTCGAGAGCACATCCTTCTGCATTGCCGCGACGTTCGGTAGTCTGAAGCTGCCGTCCAAGAAGCGTGCCAACCACTTGGCGCGAATGTCCGAGGCGTAGATATTCGAATGGGTATCTTAGGATTTATGCACTCTCTGTTTGTGAAACATGCATGTTTGAAATTTTAGCACGACTCATAAATGATGGCCAAGATCGAGAGTTCAAATTAGGACAAATGGTGAGAAACATATATATACATATATACCTGTAGAGAGGCACAGTAGTGGATTCTGACCCAATCGCGACGTTCCGGAAGTACTCTGAAGTGAACATGTCCTTGATCTTCTCGTCGCCCTTGAACCCGGTGCCGAAGATCGCCACGTCGCTCTTGACCGGCGACGGCTCGCCCTCCACGAGCACGCCTTCCTTGCATAAGCTGAATGTCTTGGACTTCTTGACCATGATGCTGCCTTCTTCCAGCCTCTTGTAGTGGTCCTTGGGCGAAACGCAGATGAAGGCCGCAGCCAGCGCATGGAACAGAGGCTGTGGTCAGGCACCATGCCGTGCTTCTTCATTGGGATGGAGTAGTAGCTCTCGGCCAACTTATAGAACGCCCACCTCTACACACACAGTTAAATTAAACACACAAATTATTTAATTTATTTCTGAATTCATCACTCCGAAAAGTAGTATATATGTATATCAGTTATTAATTATTACAGAAGTAGTAATAACTGGATGCATTAGACATTCGTGTTTACTAGCAAATATACCCGTGCGTTACAATGGGAGAACAATTTATTGTATTGTCAGTGGCACAAGCAGAGACAGTTTTCACACTCAGCGAGTTACAGATAAGAAATTGATGAAATTCTTCTCCAACTAACTTTCCACATTCAATAGCAAGATGTTTCCTTCTCTCTCCGATTTTTTTCGTCACGTATGTATTTTCTTTGTCGCAGTCGCTTATATCAATTCAGGTCAAACATGACCACCATCAACCTGCCGCCAGCTACTGACTCGCTAGATATGGTCTTGCCATTTAGGTTGGGGTGGGGGTTGCAATCGCACCTGGCTTGCGCTAGCTTTCCCAGGGCTGCTCCCAGCTGCGCCTGCTAGGCCCTAGCTGCGGCCGGATCTGGCCTCTGGCGACCCTCCAATTACCCGGACCAAGTTAAGCTACCGCCATTGGCTCACACTCAACTTAATCATCTTTAAACGTGAGTTGTTCTAACTTGTATAAGCACAGCTCATGAGTCCGGATCATATACACAACCTAGTACATCTTAGAATCGGACTCCGTATCACGATAGACGTGAGCTGTTCTAATTCGCATGAGCACATGTTATATAAGTCTGGACGAAAGAAACTACACTATCAGATAGTTAGGGGAAGCCAACCAAAAAAGGGCTAAAATTTTGGCTCTTTAAATAATAATATGTCAGGTATAGGTAGATCTAGAACACATAAATAATTGGAGACGATGAGAGTAGATATAGATAAAAATTTCAGCAAATTAATTACATAAAAGCATAGATCCATAGATACATCGAAATCTTTATAGTAAAGAATATTATATTATATGTTTACTGTGTAGCCCAAGTCAAAGGGAGTGTAACAAAACTGGTTTGGTATTTTTGTAATTTTTATATGATTTTTAAAATTCTCAACTGGTTCAAAAGAAAAGGAAACAGAAAAGAAAGAAAAAGGCCTACCGTGCGGCCGGTATTTTTGTGATTTTTTCATGATTTTTTATGATTTTTAGAATTCTCAACTGGTTTAAAAGAAAAGGCAACAGAAAAGAAAGGAAAAGGTCTTATGTGCGGCTGAGCCATTGGCTTCGGCCTAGCATGCAGCGTAGCCAGAGGCCGAATCCGAGGCCCACCATAGTAGGCCCAAGCAAATAAAAGAAAAAATAAAAGGATTTTTTGCATCAAGAACCCTAAATTTGTTTTTAAAATCGCTTAAGCCCTTCTATTATTTCTTTGTCTCTAGTATCTTTGCATCTGGAACCACGTTATTTCTTTCACATTCCTCCCTCAACCCCTTCTTCTTCTTCTTCTTCTTCCGTACTGAACGCGACTTCGAAATGAAACGAGGAAAGAAACGACCAGACATAAAAAATAGAATCCGAATAGATATTAGAGTTGGACAAAAATTTATTAGTTCTTTCACATTCCTCCCTCAACCCCTTCTTTTTCTTCTTCCGTACTGAACACGACTTCGAAAACAAACAAGGAAAGAAACGACCGGACATAAAAAATAGTGTCCGAATAGAGATCAGAGTTGGACGAAAATTTATTAGCGGTTGAAATTTTGCCTCTTTATTATTAGGTATAGAGTATAGATAAGTGGGCCATCGACATGGGCTATCGGATCGAGCGCTGGACATGTGGGGAGGACTTTGGGCCTGCTCAAACAAACTGCACAGGGAGGGAAGATAATACGAAGTCGTCGTCTACCTCCGTCTAGGACTCAGCTTCCTCGCTGTTCTTGCTATCTCTACCCCTGATTCCTTGCTGTACCTAGTCCAGTTCTCTCTAATCCTTCCCAATTTGCAGTTACTCTTGCATAATTGCTATTCAGTAGTGAGGGATCGTGACAGTTTATCAGTTGTTAATTAATGATTACAGAAGTACCTATGTCCCTAAATAACGCAACTATGATATGCGTGTCAGTTAAAGTGCTTCACATTTAACCAAGTTTTCAGTAAATAGTATTCACATTTATGACTCCAAATCAATTTATTATGAAAATATATTTCTTAATTAATGTAATGATATTTATTTGATATTATAAATATTTATACGTTTTTATTTATAATTAGCCAAACTTGGTATATAAAATATGATACTGTTCCAGAATTGCATTCTTTTGGGGACGAAGGGAGTACTACCAATAACTGAATGCGTTAGACATTAGTTTATGTAGTTACCAAGGGAGTCAGGAGAGTGGCCAAGATCGACAGGAGGAGGCCCTCGCCAGGCTTGTGGATGAGGAGTTCAGAGAAACGGTTGAGAGTGAAGTTTTTGCCATTGATGCCCCAGACGGAGTAGTCCAGTACGATCCAGTGCTTTGTCCGGACCACCATTGTACATGGGTGAGCAGTGCCTACAGCACAAACCAACGTTAAGTGGATGTGTACAGAACATTTTTAAATACTGTAACTCTGAAGTTTTAGTTCTAACACTGTTCAAAATGCTATAAGATATATACAAATATCAATTTAGATTGTCAAATAGATAATATTAGACTTCCAGAGGGAGTGATGAAGAGGACTATATATCTGCGCCGTACCATTTACTTCGGCACATTCAGCGGCAATATCAAGTGCAGATTTCATGTAGCCAACGACAGTCACACGCTTGCCCCTGATCATCTCCTTAGCTTTACTTGTGCCCATTTTGGCATAATCCATGGAGTGGATCACATGCCCATCAAATACTTCTGGACCTTTACCTGCTGGGAATGTGGGTATGTCGGGCACACCACTGAACATCCCTATGCAAAGAACGACAAAGTCTGCTTTGTGTGTCTGCGTAAAGGTAAAAACCAATTTCTGGATTAGACAACGGTACTCTGTATGTAAACATGCATACTCTGTTGTTGTTTGTTTGTAGGCTCAAGTTATTTTTTTAATTCCTAGGTGCATATTTATATTATGGTTTGTTTGGGTTGCCACAAACTACAGCATGGGTCGTATGGAGTAAAATAAAGCACTAGACTAGATTTTACCAGCCAAGCTGAGTTCACGCAATTACGAGGTCCTGTTTGGATCGCCTAGAACTAGGTATTAGTCTAACTCCTCTAAAGTTTAGTCCTATTTGCATACATGGACTATTAGCTACTACTAGTGATTTGTGGTGGACCTAGAAATTCATAGAAGAGGCGGCTAAAGTTCATCTTCAAGCTCTAGTGCTCATTCTTTCTATTTTCTATGTCTATATATAAATTAGGAGATACTACAGGAGATACTCCATTGTCACGGAAGCAGAAGGAGGGCGGAGGTGGCGCCCTTGGGTGGGAGAGCTTGAGCCCCGCCCGCCCCACCGCTCGATCCGCCCATGTTAGTGAACTAGTTGTTGTTAGTTAGGGACTAAAAAATAGTCCACCCATTTAGATGGTTTAGGACTGAACTTTAGTTTTGGTATCAAAAGTGTCCACAACTGTTGAGTTATGCTGAGAAGATATGAATTTTGTTGGGTTACGTACATATATAAATCCAGATTTGTTCAGGTATATATGTCCATATCTCTATCTTTACACTTAAAAAGACTCTAATGTCATCATCTACCCGGTGATACCAAACCTTGATCACCTTCACGTGTCGGAGTCCGATACATATCATACTGTACTCAGAGCTCACACGTCCGTGTCCTACCCGGTTATAATACGAATACTATATCCACGTGTCCATGTCCGATACAAAGTCCTCGGAGCTCATGCGTCTGCGTGAGATTACTGAGATTCAATTTAAAAAATTGTGACTCCAGTGCAACGCACGGGCATATATCTAGTCCATATATATTTACTTATATCCATGTCCATGTCCATGTCCATAGCTGAACGGATATAGATATGCTCACGCAACAACCATTCGATAGGAATATTGCTGTCACACATACATGAAAAAATAATTTTCCAAATATGGATATGGACATATATTTGAATTCTTTTCAGTAATAATATCATATCTGTATTATTTATAGAAATACTTTTCCTTCAAAATATAAATGTGAGTAAAATATAGTTATGTTGCTTTTTTTATCTAGCTCGGTTCATCCTTTTGAGTTTTGACCATGTCAAAAATTTTTATTGTTTGATAGTGTACCGCATGTACGTATATTTTAGCGAAAAAAAAGAGTACGGAGCTGCGTCATTTGTATCTCGGGCACAACACGAATGCATGCTAGCTCACCTCCACGTGGCCATCGTCGTCGGCCACCGACAGCCGCCACTCGCCGGCGCCGGAGCTGAACGCCTGGCCGTTCCCAGCCCACTCCTCCCACGCGGCCATGGCCTGCTCGCCGACGCCGTGGTACTCCATGCCGACCACCCGGTGGCCGAAACGGACGCAGCTGAGCACGCCGAAGTGGCGCGCGTACGCGTCGAGGTACGCCGCCACCTGGCGGTGGCTCGGGAACTCCTCCGTCACGCTCTCCGGCCACGGGAAGTCGGAGTACTGGTACATGGACCGCGGCGTCTGGAGCTTGGTGCTGGCCATGGCGCGCGCCCACACACCGCCGAGCATGGTGTCGGCCTCGAAGACGGTCGGCTGGCAGCCGAGCTCCAGGAGGTGCTTGCACACCGTGAGGCCGCTGACGCCTGCTCCGACGATGACCACCCGCTTCTTCTCCATGCCGGCCGTTGCCGGCGGTGTGATGCTTGGCTTGGGTGTGCAGCTAGCGCGCGTGAGGTGAGAAGCGGAAGCTGGCTGGCTGTGACGATGAACCTGATGAGTGATCAGGTGGCATCTTATAGGAGGTCGGTCCGATCGAGCTGTCATGTTTAAAACAAAAATGAAATGAGAAATGCACGATTGTGTGAAGGTGATTAATTTTAATTTGTTTATGGCGCACGATTTGAAAGATGAAGTTTCTTGTGTTGGACAGATTGTAGTCGCTGGAGGTTCCTGATAGGGTATGAGAAAGTATTATTGCATCTGGCTATCATGCTTAGCAACACTACTATATACACAATTCTTTTCCCAGGCGGTCAAAATAGGTTTTCCCAGTAGGGCATATGTCCGCCTCGCTCAAATCGTCAGGTGGCAAAAAAGCCTGTCAGCATAAATGGGGTTAACCGAGGTGGACATTTTGTCCGCTCACGTAAATGATTTCAAAAAATAAAAAGCTCACCCAAAGACGCCCACTGTGAGATCTCGCCGCCAGAGCGAGATCGCCGGCGACGTTGCTGTTGCCGGGTGTGGCCTCCCTGCACTCACCGTCGCCGATGTGGGAAGAGTGAGGGAGATGAAGAGGTGGAGAGAGAGAGGGAGGAGATGGGAGAGCTGTACCTGCCCCACTAGGTACCACCGACGCCCCACCGGATCTGTAAGGGACGAAACAAAATTGATGTGTTGAAAGGTCCTTGTTTGGTTTTGGTAATTGAGTGACAACCTAGGTGAACTAATATGTGTTTATATCAAGATACACAAGTGATTAGTCCACAGATACACTAGTGTGAGCAACCTGTGCCATAGAGGTAGAAATGGCTTGGATATATTGAAATGCTCACACATGTGATGAAGCAGCTTATTGCATGTGATACATGACATGGAGTCATGTGGCTAGGTGAAGAAGATCAAGACAAGGCTTAGCCTGATGGACCGGTTGCAAGTGTGAAGGGCTAGTTGGAGGCTTTGGAGCGACGCACTGCACCTGGAGGAGAAGCTTGAGCAAGGACTTGGCACCGATGGAAGGGCAACAGTGAAGAGCAAATGATGTTGAGATCGATGAACCAAAGGTCACATGATGATATGAATTGGATCATATCATTTGTTTTTGGAGGTTAGTGCTTGTGTGGCATCAACATTGGAGGAAATGGAATGCGCAAGGCAAAGGTATATCTTGTAGGACATTTCATTTCACTAGTCAAAGGTTGTGTAGAGAAGTGCATGACCGGGTTTAGGATAGATGGTCGTACGATCAAGAGCAGTAAACTTATTTGCATATTGGTCATCTAGTGCCACTTAAGTGATCTAACTTTGCATGCAATGCTAGGATCGAGTGGCGTGGAAAAGCACGTGAAAATCCTTTGAAAAATGTTTGTGAAAAGCTAACACATGTGCATAAGGTGGTGTTACACTTGGTAGTGTTGGCATATTTGCAAAGGGTAGGAAGAAAGAAGCAAGGAGGTGTTTTCTGTAGGCGTCTAACCCCACGAGTAGATGGTCCGACGCTACACGTAGGTCGGTCCGACGCCATGCATAGACAGAGGAGCGTCAGACCCTACGCATAATGGTCTGACGCTATGTGTAGGACCCGTTCAGACCAGTCTGGACCTTTCTGGACATGTTCTGTTGAGCGTCGGATCCTACATTTAATGGTCTGAAGCTATGCTAGGACCTGGTCTGACTGGTCTGGAGCTCTCTAGATGTTCTCTGTTGGACGTTGGACCGTATGCGTGGATGATCTGACGGGTGTCGGACAGTACGCATATAGGGCGCATGTGATTTAGCCGTTGGGCACCAATGGCCGCCTTCAAACGGCTAGTACATGTGGCGTGATCTAAGACCATCGGACCCTAACGAAATGGTCCGATGCTACACATAGGACGGTCCAACACTGCACGTAGAATGAGCAGTTTTTGCCAAACGACTAGCTTAGCTCTTGGGGCTATAAAAGGAAGTAGTGGTCGGCCTTGGCCGGTGCTTGGCACCCTTGGGACTTAGAGCCCATGCTTGGGGAAGGATCCTAAACAAAGTTCTATCAGCTAAACCAAAGTGAATAGGGCCATCACCGAAATAGCCAAAGAGTACCAAATCTCAACTGAGTATGAAAGGTAGGCTTCTGGCAACCATAGTAATAGTAGAACATGTGCAAGAGATGCTAGCTGTGAGGGAGGTGATCTCGCACCTGTCAGACTAACACAGGTGTCACCCCTTGACCAACCCGCACCAAGCCCAACCGACATGAGGCCCCTCAGGAGAATGTTATCTACATCTCCTCTTCAAGATCTTTTTAACGGTGGAGTTCCACAAAACCATCCAAATGGCATACCAACATGTAACATGAATATTATGCCATCACACTAGGGAATTTGAGTTAACTAATCAACTTTACTTGATAACAAATAACAACGGGATAGTGGTACACAAATGTTTCTTAATTAACCCTGTATGGTTCATCTCCATTTTAATCTCACTCGAAGTAATTATCAGGGTTAACATACAACTCATCTTGGAATCGCCCATTCCAAGGTCTACTAATCATTGGTGGAGTGAGCTTGGCTCAAGTCAACCGAATCGAATATACCAGCAAAACAACTTAACGGCAGCACCGTGAGTACATTGCATACTCGCATGACTTAATTCCAACATAGAATATTTGGTGGATGCAGGGATTTATCAGACATTTGTATATTTGTAGAAAAGCGATGGCGTTTATTAAAGAATGACATGCTCATGAATGGGATTTAATTTATCTTGTCATGGTAACTCTATGCATGGTAATAATAAATCCATAAAGTTTAAGTGATCACAATATAATCCAACTCATCATTAATTCCACATTCTCTCCACAATGGGTATAGAAGTAAGAACTACCGAAGGTTCCGTCCCTAGGGACTTTAGGCTTTCAAGTGAACTCTGTAGAGGTGTACAACTGTTCCCACACAGAAGAACGAGACTAACCACCATACCCGTGCGCAAGGGTAAGGGTTGCCTCACATCTCTAACCTTTCCCTAATCCAGGCAGAATATCCACAAAAGCATTGATAAGTTCCTGGGTAATGCTACCATCATCTACCCGACACCACCCTCGTGCCAGTTTCACGGATAGGCAAGTTGCAATTAGTTACTTGGCTTGTCGCCCCCATTTGCGACATGTGGTATGTACTTGTGGTTACTCGGACTCACTATCCCAATGAACAAACCTTAATTACTCCACGAGTTACATCACCTGGGATCCAACACCCACCGTGACCATACCCCTCGCATGAATAGAGATTTTCGATTGATCATCAAGATTATAATTCAAGTTAGGATTGGTTTTTAATCATGAAATGCAAACTCATAATGAAACAAATAGGGTTCCTAATAGTGGGGTGCCTGCCTGGTCATGCCGTTCAAATAATCGAAGCTGACGATGATGACTTATACACATTCCTCATGTCCATAAAGAGTCCTAAGAGAGTTGACAAATGGAATTGGAGATAATTGATAGGGAGATGGAGATAAAGATTGAGACTTTGATTTGGAACATGGGAAGAGGCATCCAAACTTGGCTCTACTATTGAACTATTTATAACCTAGTTAGTATTAGTATTGTTGACCACTTGGGTAAGTTTCTAATCAACATGACATCCTCTGTCATCATGATGGACTCTCCCCTGTATGTGGTGGAGACTCCACTGGATTGGACTCAAGGGTTACTTGGTTCAGTTAGGGTCCAAGAAGAAGAATTAAAAGAAATCCAAGGGATGCATGGGTGATTGAGCTAGGTGAAGATCTCTTGAACTTACTCTACATATGATAGAACCACCACCAACAAGAAATCTTCAATCTTGCACCAAAAACCACATTATGGCATACAACATTTGACATGGAAATTTACATATTCCAACATGTCAGCATGGAGGCAGGATGGACATATATAGGCCATATATTAAGCACACTTTGACTCACCAAAGCATTCACCAACCATCGTGGAGGAGGAGGAGGAGAAGAAGAAGGAGAATGAGAAGAAGGAGGAGGATAAGGAGAAGGAGGAGAAGAAGAAGGAGAAGGAGAAGGAGGAGAAGGAGAAGGAGAAGGAGGAGAAGGAGGAGGAGGAGGAGAAGAGCTAAACTATATCCAAGCTATCAGCCCAGGAGCCATTAAGGAGGAGGCCCACGAGGGTCGAGGTGGTCGATCAACGTGAAGACCAAGGCAAGCCAAGAATATCCAAGATAGGCATATCTGGACGGTAGTTAGGATCTATCTGTTGTGCATTCCATGTAACAAACTAGGAATCCAATCTGTTAGCCCAATCGCCCTCATTGTAACCCTACCACCAATGCCTATATAAAATAGGGTAGGGACCTCGTGATCGGGATCCAACTCATCTCATTCCAATCTACTAAGTAGCTAGAAGCATCAACCCCTGTATAAGCATACGAATACAAGAAGAGTAGCATCACCACAGGACTAGGGTTTTACACGCACCACGGCCTGAACCAGTATAAATCATTGTGTCTCATATGCTACCATCTGATTCCATCTACGCGATCACTAGGCATTGACAGAGCTAATTCATCTGACAACTATGCACTTACCAACTATATATTATTACGATATACGTGTGGATGAGGATCGGAGTCATCTAAACAACATGCGTGGCTAGACACTCCTGTCTCTGAAAACTAACTTGCATTGGTTGAGCATCTATTTATCTATCTAGCCAGATTGAGCATCTGGTCATCCATGCATGTTGGGGTACATGTGTATCGATGCATGTGAACCACCAGCCAGTCAAGAATATATTCGTGGACAGGTTGGTCTTATATCTAATTAACTCCATAGTTATGGCATGCATGCATGGGTTCTTTTTCCTGTCTTTGGTTTGTTTTCTTCTTCTTTTTTGAACATTTGGTTTGTTTTCTTTGTGCATATATACTCATCACTCGTTCTTAGCATAAACAGTGTAGGAAAGGTATATATGCATAGATTGTATATATGTGAGCAAAATGAGAGAGGAGGAGGTGGATCGCTGGTGCCAGGTGGGGTACGGTCACCTCGCCGCGTTGTGGGCAGCCGCTGCATCCTAATGGCGGTCTGTGTTCTGTATGGTCGCAAAAAGTGTTATGTAATAGTTTCTTTGTAGCGCCGGTGGACACTTTTGGCTCCTAAAGGGCTAGTGCTCTAAGGCTATGGTGCGCTGCTCACATTCTTGGCCAAGCAGGTCTAATTGTTAGTCAAAGGAAACAAATTTTGAATTTCGAAATACGTGCATGCCTTATATTCCGGGACGGAGGGAGCAACTTAAAAAAGATAAGGTTCTTGATGAGGGAAATTACATATAGTGAGTGGAAACTGGAAAGATGATGAGTTGGCTGATTGAAGTGCCATCAGTACGTGATCGAGTCCCATCCATAGTCAACTCCAACGACTGCGACGTCGTGTGCCGATATATATCGTGTTATGAGTGCCACTGTGCAGCGTCGTAGCGACGGTGCATCAGTGTCATCAGTAACGAGCGAGCCTGTCGTGTATACCTTTGTGATGAAGTACGCGAGTATGCAGAATATTCCATTATTCCACTTTAACTGCAAGTGTGTTCCCGTCCACCCCCCTTGTCTGAATCTAGCTAGGTGCTGGGATGGCGTGCGTGCGTGCGACCTTTCATTCAAGTCGATCGATATCACCACGTACTGTCTGTATCTGCGGTGCGACTTGAGGCGCCGTAACTGCTGTTGCCTCCTTGCAGGATTCAGAGGCAGGCTCCACTCCAGTAATGCAAGTTTGACAAGCCGTTGGTACTTGCAAGTTGCAAACATATGCATATGCATGTGGACATGGACGACGACGACCACGGCAGCAGCACCGCAATTAATATAGTCAAGGATGAAGGATGGCATGCAGCTGCTAAGGATGGAAAATGGAAATAGATATCCGAATTATCTGATATCCGTATCCGCTAAAACTTGTAATATGAATATCCGTATTCGTATCTGTTTATAACGTGGTAACTCAATGGATATATCGGAATTCGTTGCAGGATTCAGAGGCAGGCTCCACTCTTGTAGTGCAAGTTGGACAAGCCGTTGGTACTTGCATGTTGCAATTAATAATATAGTCAAGGATGAAGGATGGCAGCTGCTGTGGCCGGCATGTCGTGGGACGGTTTCCTTGTAATGTAATTATATTTAACCGTCACGGAAACAAATCCCCAGCGCTCCAAATTAATAACTTTAATGACCACCAGCTAACCAACATTATACGTACCTGCAAGTTATGTACACGCGCGCTACTACTAGTAGAGTACACACATATATATATATATAGTAGTTCTAGGCTAATCATCCACTTAAATTTACCTAGTATAGTGCCCGCCACAGCTTCTTTTTATGGATGCACACAAAAACAAGCAAACGACGATATTATTTCATAGTTTAAGTTTTACACAATTTTTTGAGGGCAACAAGTTTCATGCGACTGTTAAATAACAAGGCATAATAAAGTTATGTCTCGCCTGAACCATTGACGACACAAGAAAATATCATTTGAAGCTACAGAGTGAAAAGAACAACACTTTATGCATGCAGCTCCTCTCCAGATCACCCAAATACGAATCATCTCGCTGGCACCTTCGCCCCCACCATGTGAATGACATATTTATGCTCAGTACATCAACGATGTCCTCCCAGTATTATGACTGCACCATCTGGCCGGAAAATCATATCCATCTTCTCCAGAAAAAATGTGTCTGCATCACTCCTACCAATTTTGACACAAACATTAATTATTAATAGAAGGTACAATTTGCCTTTGCATTACCAACCCAGGAGAAAGAACAAAGAACACATACTTCTTCTGATATACCGAAGATGCCATTGCAATAATGTACCGGGTTGTATTACACAGGGTATGTAGAGAAATTTTACAATGGTTGGAAAAAATATGGACCATCTATGGAGCTAGATCGGACGGTGTAAAAATAGGAGGTACCTGTATAAAAGTACTCGGTACTAGCAAAATAGTGGGGATAGTACCAAAATAGGTAGGACCAGTACCGAAACAAGTGGGGTCAGTTTCGAAATTATCTGGATTTGTTTTTTCGGTTAAGGGTAAATCTGTAATTTCAGCCATTTCTTCCACGGCACAACACTGTCATCCCATCCCATCTCAGTCTCACCGTCGATGGGAAGAGCAACCAGACCGTCGCCACCGTCGCACCAGAGGCCGCCGGTTCCATCACCACAGCCAAGCGCCTGTGCCACCCGCAGCGGATGTAACCCGGCCGCCTGTGCCATGCTTCATCCCGGCAGGGTCGGCATGTACTTACAAGCTAAGCCGCGCCTCTTCCTCACGCAGAAGGACGCCAAGGTGACGCCCGAGTCGGAAGACCTGCCGCAGCTCGTCGGCCATGCCGCCCGGCCCCCAGCATGCGGACACGCACACGTTGGTGACCGCGGGAACGCGCAGCAGGCAGAACGCGCACTCCGCCAAGCACAAAAGCTCCACGCATGCGCAACGCTCCGACGGAACAAAAGCTCAGCTTACTAGAGCTCCAGCAGAACGCAACAGCAGGACCATCACCCGCTCAAGTCTAATTTGGAGTTCAGAGGAATGGATATTGATAATCGATGCGTGGTCTGTAATGAGAAAGGCGAAGATGGAGGCCACTTATTTTTTAAATGCAGCAGGGTGACCTCAATATGGGCAGGGCTGGGCATGTCATCACACTGTGAACATCTAGCCAGTGTTGAATCGGCAAGAGATGCTGTGAGTAGCACCTGGTTTTTAGAATAAAACCAGATACACACTATATATGAGCCCAGAAAGTCAAATCTCAAATATAGCTACAAATAAGGGTAATATTAAAAGACAATGCTTAAATACATAGCGGTTTAGTATAAAGAATATAACCTCATAGTATAGACAGCGGAAAGATAACTCCGATCTTCAGGCGAAGACTCCAAATCCACAGGGACAACTGACTGGTTGATCACAAGCCTAATTTCTTCAAACTCTAGCAATCTGGTACCCATCCGGGATTTTTCTAAAGATTTAAAAAGTAAAGCAAGCATAAGTACATGTCGTACTCAACAAATATAACACGGGGTTCATGAGGCTCAAAAGGCTGACACTGGTTTAACTGCGATTAGCTTTTAATTGTCACAATTTTAGCAATTGAGTAGCAACAAGTTTATCACTAGCCCATGCAAACACATGATCAGGTAAACATGAACAATGAATAGCATAAACAGTAATCATTAGTGAGCATCTTCATCATCCATATCATTAGTGTTCATCATCTATTTCGTAAATGTTCCAAGGCCGCTCGTGACTGTGAGCACGGCTGATATACCAGTTTTACACTTTGCAGAGGTTGTATAATTTCACTGTGAGTCGTGATTTACCCTTTCACCCGAGATGATCAGCCTCTTGACCCACTACTAAGGAAGGTCGGCAGGGTTCACTATGAAGCCTTTCAAAGGTTCGTCTAACAAGTTAGGGCCGCTAGGTTTCTGTGGCCTGCGAATGTAGAGCTCCCCTTCCGACAGGCACAATGACGCACAACCTATACACTGGCGGACAGAGGCCGTACAATATCCAACCCGGAACACACCCCTCTTGCGCCATAAAGGTAACCTCTAACAAGCTAGAAAATGTCCTCATACTGTAAGTCCCGGATAACTCACTTACAGATAAGTCCTTAGGGAGAGAAATCAAGAGCACCATAAAAATAGCCTAATGCTCTAGCCCCTGATTCCATGTTGCTAAAAAGCATCTTTTAATGTTGATTGCATATTACATTAGTCAAGTTACAAGATCATGGCTTTAGTTGAGCACTACCATCAAACTACCCAATGCATATCTCATAGGAGTCAAGGTACAAGTACAAAAGACAAGGATATCTTTAGTGGTAGTCAAGGTAGACACATGCAATATGAATTAAGTAATTAAAGGTGAATAGGTAACAAGGATGATCCCATACGATACTTGCCTTAAACACCGATCCTTCGGTAAGCTTTATTCTTCAACGTTCTTCTTCTTCTTCTTGATCACCACGTATATCTCACCAACCAGACGTAATCATAAAGCACCGCACAAGCATCCATACAATCATACATGAAGAAAACAATAGAACTAAATCAGAACAATACACCAATCATAGAAAAATAAGTAAAGGAGTTTGAAACATGATTCTACGCATCGCTACGAACACATAGACGCGAGAGGCACGCTAACCGGAGCTTCGGTGGAAAAGATACATCTACCGAAAGATCTGCTTTATACGCGAAAAGGAAAGTATTGGCTTCATTTAGTTTAACTATATAAAAGCTTATATAAATTGAGTTAAATAGAATTTAGATTCGAATTATAAAAATAAAGTAAACAAATCATATTTTATCTATAAAATCCAGTTGCATAATTATTATTCAAATTAGAGTTTAAATCATGAAATTCCAGAAGTAGTGACATGGCAACCACTGTTACTAACGCGTAGATCTCGTCGCTATGAATCTAACACAACTTGAATGGACTAAAACGGATCTAAAACGTAGAAGATATGATTTAGACAAGATTTCTTTTAATCGAATAATAGATTAAATCTGATCACGAATTTTAAATGTTGAAAACATATCTAACAGTAGTATGAACATGTAGATTATGAAATTACGAACTGTTTAGATGTGTAATGGTCAGACCCTACGTGTAATGGTCTAAAGCTATGCTAGGACCTGGTCCGACTGGTCTGGAGCTCTGTAGATGCTCTCTGTTGGACGTCGGACCATACGCGTGGATGATCTGACGGCATCGGACTGTACGCATAGAGGGCGCATGCGATTTAGCCATTGGACACCAACGGTCACCTTCAAACGGCTAGTACACGTGGCGTGATCTAAGACCATCGGACCCTAACGAAATGGTCCGACGCTACGTGTACGACGGTCCGACGCTACACATAGAATGAGCAGTTTTTGCCAAATGACTAGTTTAGCTCTTGGGGCTATAAAAGGAAGTAGTGGTCGGCCTTGGCTAGTGCTTGGCACCCTTGGGACTTAGTGCCCATGCTTGGGGAAGGATCCGAAACAAAGTTCTATCAGCTACACCAAAGTGAATAGGGCCGTCACCGAAATAGCCAAAGAGTAGCAAATCTCAACTGAGTATGAAAGGTATGTTTCTGGCAACCATAGTCGTAGTAGAACATGTGCAAGAGATGCTAGCTGTGAGGGAAGTGATCCCGCACCTGTCAGACTAACACAGGTGTCACCCCCTTGACCAACCCGCGCCAATCCCAACCGACACGAGGCACCTCAGGAGAATGTCATCTGCATCTCCTCTTCAAGATCTTTTTAACGGTCGAGTGCCACAAAACCATCCAAATGGCATACCAACATGTAACACGAATATTATGCCATCACACTAGGGATTTGGAGTTAACTACTCAACTTTACTTGATAACAAATAACAATGGGATAATGGTACACAAATGTTTCTTAATTAACCCTGTATGGTTCATCTCCATTTTAATCTCACTCGAAGTAATTATCAGGGTTAACATACAGCTCATCTTGGAATCGCCCATTCCAAGGTCTACTAATCATTGGCGGAGTGAGCTTGGCTCAGGTCAACCGAATCGAAGATACTAGCAAAACAACTTAACGGCAACACTATGAGTACATTGCATACTCGTGGGACTTAATTCCAACATAGAATATTTGGTGGATGCATGGATTTATTAGGTATTTGTACATTTGCAGAAAAGCGATGGCGTTTATTAAAGTATGACATGCTCATGAATTGGATTTAATTTATCTAGTCATGGTAACTCTATGTACGGTAATAATAAATCCATAAAGTTTAAGTGATCACAATATAATCCAACTCATCATTAATTCCACATTCTCTCTACAATGGGTCTAGAAGTAAGAACTACCGAAGGTTCCGTCCTGAGGGACTTCAGGCTTTCAAGTGAACTCTGTAGAGGTGTACAACTGTACCCACACAGAAGAACAAGACTAACCACCATAACCGTGAGCAAGGGTAAGGGTTGCCTCACGTCTCTAACCTTTCCCTAATCCAGCCAGAATATCCACAAAGGCGTTGATAAGTTCCCGGGTAATGCTACCATCATCTACCCGACGCCACCCTCGTGCCAGTTTCACGGATAGGCAAGTCGCAATTAGTTACTTGCCTTGTCGCCCCCATTTGTGACATGTGGTCTGTACCGGTGGCTACTCAGACTCACTATCCCAATGAATAGTCCTTAATTACTCCACGAGCTACGTCACCTGGGATCCAACACCCACCGTGACCTTACCCCTCGCATGAGTAGAGATTTTTGATTGATCATCAAGATTATAATTCAAGTTAGGATTGGTCCATAATCATGATTAGAGAAGGTAAGTTGTCACCCTTACAAAATTTTAGTACTTGATTAACCCGGTGTAACAATCCTACATGCGCAAGAATGAGTTCCCTTCTCAAACTTGACTTCTATCGAAGCTAAGCAACTAAGCATTAAACGAATCCCAACCATTTGTTAGGTGAAGGCTAGGATCAACTAAGTGTATAGCTTTAAGTTAATGAAGCAATGTTAAGTCATTAATCATATTCACATGAAATGCAAACTCATAATGAAACAAATAGTAAGTATCCAAAATAGGGTTACTAATAGTGGGGTGCCTGCCTGGTCATGCCGTTCGAATAATCGAAGCTGGCGATGATGACTTATACACATTCCTCATGTCTGTAAAGAGCCCTAAGAGATGATAAATGGAATTGGAGACAATTGATAGGGAGATAGAGATAAAGATTGAGACTTTGATTTGGAACATGGGAAGAGGCATCCAAACTTGGCTCTACTATTGAACTATTTATTACCTAGTTAGTTTTAGTATTGTTGACCACTTGGGTAAGTTTCTAATCAACATGACATCCTCTGTCATCATGATGGACTCTCCCCTGTATGTGGTGGAGACTCCACTGGATTGGACTCAAGGGTTACTTGGTTCAGTTAGGGTCGAAGAAGAAGAATTAAAAGAAATCCAAGGGATGCATGGGTGATTGAGCTAGGTGAAGATCTCTTGAACTTACTCTACATATGATAGAACCACCACCAGCAAGAAATCTTCAATCTTGCACCAAAAACCACAAATTAGGTCTTTGGAGAAAAATCTAAAAAATGAGAGATAATTCTCTTGAGCTAACCATAGATGAAGTTGAAGATGTTGAAGAAGTCCATGAGATGATGTAGGTGCTTCTCTTCTTCTTCTCCTATTCCTTCTCCAATCCATTCTCCAATCCTTTCTCTCTCTAGTTCTTGGGTTCATCCTTATTCTTGAGTGTAGAGACAGAGAGGGGTGTGAAGCAAATGAATGAGTGAGTGAGAGAGAGTGGGGGTGAAGTGGAGTGGCTTCAGCCGATGAAGGGTTCCAACCCGTGTTGACAAGTGGGTCCGAGCAATGCAAATGGAAAACAGCTCATTTTCCACTTACCTTCACTGTCCTGCAATCTGTCGAACAGTCCAGTGGCTCTAGCGGACTCTCCAGTGCCTCCCTATCTTTGCTTGATGGGTGCTCCAGATGCATGCACTGACAAGGGAGGCTGAGTTAGTTATGGATGCATGCTCCATTGACTATATGCCTCCGAATGCATGCATGCACCAATGGGGCGCTCCGGATGCATCCCATTCCCATTACATAATCATTTAGGACTATACGCATGCAATTTCCTACAAGAAATATTATGGCATACAACATTTGACATGGAAATTTACATATTCCAACATGTCAGCATGGAGGCAGGATGGACATATATAGGCCATATATTAAGCACACTTTAACTCACCAAAGCATTCACCAACCATCGTGGAGGAGGAGGAGAAGAAGGAGAAGGAGGGGGAGGAGAAGGAGAAGGAGAAGAAGGATGAGGAGAAGGAGAAGGAGAAGGAGAAGGAGAAGGAGAAGGAGGATAAGAAGGGCTAAGCTATATCCAAGCTATCAGCCCAGGAGCCATCAAGGAGGAGGACCACGAGGGTCGAGGTTGTCGATCAACGTTGAGACCAAGGCAAGCCAAGAACATCCAACATAGGCGTATCTGGACGGTTGTTAGGATCTATCTGTTGCGCATTCCATGTAACAAACTAGGAATCCAGCCACATATGCCTATATAAAAAAAGGGTAGGGACCTCGCGATCGGGATCCAACTCATCTCATTCCAATCTACTAAGTAGTTAGAAGTAACAGCCCCTGTATGAGCATACGAATACAAGAAGAGTAGCATCACCACTAGACTAGGGTTTTGCGCGTACCACGGTCTGAACCAGTATAAATCCTTGTGTCTCATATGCTACCATCTGATTCCATCTACGCGATCACTAGGCATTGACAGAGCTAATTCATCTGACAACTATGCACTTACACTACTGGAAACCGGCAATTTGCCGAGTGCCTGCGGCACTAGGCAAAGCCCGAAATACACTCGGTAAAGGCTTTGCCGAGTGATGCACTCAGTAAAGGCTTTGTCGAGTGCCGCACTTGGCAAAGAGCAGTCGGCAAAGAACCCGTTGGCAAAGGTTTCTTTGTCGAGTGCCACATATCAGGCACTCGATAAAGCCTTTGCCGAATGTCACGTCAGGACTCGACAAAAAAACCGACGTCAACTCTGACGGCCTCTTTGCCGAGTGCCACCTCAGCGGCACTCGGCAAATAATTTTATCTTTTTTTTTTTGAAAATTCTTTGCCGAAAAGCCATACTCTTGCACTCGGCAAAGAAATTTTTCTTTTTAAAAAAAATCTTTGCCGAGTGTCATGGCTCAGCACTTTCGGCAAAGCTGGGAAATTGGGTCTCGGTTCCCGACTTTACCGAAAGTGCCATGGTCATGGCACTTATAAAGCCCTCTTTACCGAAAGTGTGGCACTTTCGGCAAAGAGGGAAAATGCTATTTTTTTGTTTTTTGCTTTCCATCATAAACAAAGAAATCACATATATATCAACACACAGCACACGATATATCACATACACATCCATATTCCATCACATACACATCCATAACCCATCACATACACATCCACCATCCATAATACATCACATAGAAATCCATTGTCCATAATCCATCATACATTTGCATCATCTATGACAATATCCATCACAATATATATATGTCTCTAGTAGTAGTCCAACATAAGGCTAAGTCTAACACAAGTCCATGCAACATGAAAAGAAACAAATAAACGGTACCTACTGCCAGCCTCCCCACCCGGAGTGTGAACTGCCACCTTGAGGAGGGTCAGTTGTCCACCCAGCCTGTGGAGAAGGGCCACCTTGAGGAGTCGGGTTCGAACCTGCCGACTATTGCTGCACAAAGGAGAAGCGAATTCATGAGTATCTACAGGAGGCCCGCACAAGCTAAAGGAATAAACAACCATATATACTCACAGGAGTCCCTACAGGAGGAGGAGCCACAACTGGAGCGAGCAGCGACTGGGGCACGACCACACCTAGAAAGGTCTGAAGGCTCGCCATGAAGCTAAACATGTCCTGCAGCCTCTGCGTCTCGGCCACCCTCTGGGCTTGTACAACCTCCATCTCTAGCCGATGGGCCTCCGCCTGGGCCGCCTGCTAGGCCTCCAACCTCCGCAAGTCGGCCTGCAACATTCCACCCGCAATGTTTAAACAATGCAAAGGCAAGGTAGATGTGTAAAAGCAATGAACGACAAATAAAACAGTACTAACCTAGAGTTCCGCCATCTACTGCTGTGAGCTCTGCTGCCGAGAGCGTATGGGGAGGGAGGAGCTCGTGCTCCTTGCTCGAATCTCGATGAGGTTGGGAACAAAGGCGGAGTCGACTGTGCTGTCCGCCATCTAATACCGGCCATGCTGCTTCCCTCCTCCCAGCCTCATCAGGAGGTCTGTGTCTAGGGGCTGGGTGGCCAGATCGAAGTCCTCCCCATGGCGCTCGTGGGCCACCGAGGTGTACTCGCTAAGCTTGTTGTGGACGCTCGCGCTGGTGTACGCCTCGGGCCCATCCGCCGGGTTGTAGGTGACTTCAGGGGCCGTCACCTTGCCCTTGTGTGCCAGGGCATACGCCATGAACTCGTTGCATTCTTGGCCTTGGTGCGCCTGGGACTACGAGGAAAACACAAAGATGATTACAAGTAATGAGAATTGAGCGTTAGAATAAATAAATAAAGATGAAAACACAAAGAAGATTACCCATGTCTGGGCATACGCGCTGAGGCTCCGGTTGCCTTGGTGGTGTGGCACCCCACCCATCTGCAGGCGGCAGTCCCGACGGATGTTGTGCTTCTCCGCCCACTCCTCCGAGAGCCACCTGTCCACAATGGCCTCCCAGCAGAGGCGGTGCCTGGCGCACCAATCAGGACATTACTGCATGCCATCAAGTTATTGATATGTCAGAAGATGAAATAAAGCCTACCTATTCTTCATGGAAGGAGTTAGTATTAATGTTTTGTACTTACCGAGAGGTACTGCTCCTTGGTGAGCGTCCTGGTCCTGGCATCAGCCTTCCTCACCACCTGACCAAGGACATCGGTGCTGTAGTTGATGATGCACTGGAGCCACGTCTCGTGGCACAGGTCCGAGAGTCGGGACCTACAGACCTTGTCCTGCACTCGCGCCGCCCGGTCCTCAAACCCTTCGTCGCACCTGAAGAAGTCCTGCATACAGACATCATGTATCATTTCATTATTTCAAGAATGACCAATGAATGCGTAGTATTGATAAATTTAGTGCGATGAAGACTCACCCAGAACTTGGCCTTGATCCGCGCCGCAACGGTGCCGAACTCACTGTCCTCGGCGGCGTAGAAGTGGTCCCACGTCCAGGGCGGCGAAGTCACCGAGGCGTAGGTGACCATGCTAGGATAGTGCTGCCGAATCAGAAGGCCTAGGGTGCCATTGATGTGCCGGCCCATTCCAGACATAACTTCCCAGTTGCTGCAAGAGTTATTAAGAAGAATTGTTTGTCTCCAGTTCGATTTTCAACATGTCATATGAAATAGTAGTGAAATAATACTTACTTGTCGCCACTAGGTTGAATCACCGGGTGCCGGTGAAGTGGGATCGGCCGCGTCGGGACTTGCGAGGGCCCGCGCAAGAAGACTCCCGACGAGGTAGAGCCAGAGGCAGTGCTAGTGGAACCCCCCTGGTGTCGCTATCGCTGCCTCCCCGTGGTCCGACGAGTCAGAGGAAGTGCCACCCTCTCCTATGTACAGGCCCACCGCGTGGTCATCCTCGTCCACCGACGGGGTGGCAGCCGGCTGCACCCTCATCCTTGGACGGCCACGGGGGCGGCCGCTCCTCGTCCTCCTCGTCGGTGGCTCTGGCAAGGGGTCCTCCTCAGCATGGGGTGGTGAGCGCTCCCTCATGTAGAGGGAGTTGACCCCCTGACGGGCCTGCCTTCCGCCCGGCATTTTGTCGAGTGCCTGCAATTTCAAAGAGTAAACCAATTAGCACAGTTAAATTACAAGTACTTATAAAGAGATGCAAAATGAATAAAACATAATAATAATAATAATAATAATAATAATAATAATAATATAGTATTACATGAATTAGAAATATTCTTCACGATCGGCAGCGGCTGGATCATAGGTGTCATCATCACTATCAATATTGTCGAGTAAATCGGGCTCATCTCCATCGTTGTCATCATTGTCATCGCCTAACTGTAATCACTCAAGCATTTGTAAGTCCTTAGCATTTTGCACCTCTTCTCCGTCGTCCTCATCTCCATCGTCCTGATCAATGTTATTGTCTACTTCCATGCCCATCAGCAAAAACATGTCTATGTCAAACCTCCCTTCTAGCCCCTCTGGTTGATAGAACTCCTGTGTGTTTGGGTCAAAGTTGTAATCCTCATCGTTTGGGACAGGCAGTTTACCGTGCGGCGATACCAACTGCACAAGGTATCAACCGATAAGATTGGGGTCTTTTTGGCACGCCCATGGGAGATAATAAACTTGCGTGGCCTGTTGAGCCCAATATAGACATCCTCTCCTTGATAGGCATAATCCTGTCGAATTTTGACTTGTCCAATCTCAGGGGCTATTCTCGTGACATTAGGATCGAACCAATGGCATTTGAATATGACTTGATTAGGAGCTTTGCGACACTCAAAATTGAGCTCATATATTTCTTCTACTATGTCGTAGTAGTCGCGCTCATCGGTGCCAGGCGTATGAACTCCGGTATTCGTGGTTTTCCGATTGGGCCGACTCCGCTCGTAGTTTCTTGTGTGAAAGCGATAGCCATTCACATCATAAACGGTGAATGACTTGACCTTATAGGCGAAGCCTTTGGCGAGCCCTTTCAACTTAGCATCCATTTCCACATCCTTGCGGGCCTGCAAGGTGAGGCCGGATAGATCGTTACATTACTCGCTCATAGGAGCAAAGTGGGATGTCAAAGATTGAACGAGGTAAATTGGACGGTACCTTTGTATCAAACCAGGATATGAAATCGGACACACCATCTTTGAGAAGACTATCTTCTTCTTGAGGGGAAGGAGCCATATTTCCTCTCCAGTATTTTTTCAGAAATTCCCTGAAAAACAAGAGATAAGGGGGTTCGATAGATGGAGGATAGTGACAAGGGTGTATGTAACAAGCTCATTGAGAACTTACTACACATAAGGCTTCACTTCGTCAAGGTTCAACAACACATACAACATGATAGTGTGCCACTCATCATGCCGCAAGGTCTTGGTGCCCGATGCGCTTGCCTTTCCGAGTTGCCCTTTGAAAAGGCTGAGGTTCGATGAACTCTCGTCCACGTTGTAATGAGGGGGACGATTGTGCACGCTGGGAAGGCCATCCTTATAGTATGCTGTTGTGAAGTTTGACACCTCCTCCAGAATGAATGCCTCTGCCACAGAAGCCTCAATTTTGGCTTTATTTCTACACTTTTTCCGAAGAATATTTAGACATCACTCAATTGTATAGCACCAACGGGCCTGCACACCCCCCCCCATTCATGCCTCATACGGTAGGTGCAAAATCAGATGCTGCATCACTAGGAAGAAGCCGGGTGGGAAGATCTTCTCCAACTTATAGAGCAACACAGGTGCCACTTTCTCCAAGTCATCAATCATGCCTCGAGATAACTCCTTGGCACAAAGATGGTTGAAGAAATAGCTCAACTCTGCCAGCACGCGCCACACATGCTCAGGGATGTATCCCCGGGTCATCGCAAAAAGGAGCCGCTCAACCCATATGTGGTAGTCATGACTCTTCATCCCTAAGACTCGCATAGTGGACAAGTTCACTCCCCTACTCAAATTTGTCGCATGCCCATCAGGGAACATTAACGTCTGGATCCACTGCAATACTTCCTTCATTTGGTCCTTTTTCAAGACGAAATCGACCGGAGTCCTTCTCCATTTCTTGCCAGGCGCGGGAGGCTTCATCACTTGCTTTGGCCTATCGCACATCGTTGCCAGGTCCAGTCTAGCCTTAACGTTGTCCTTTGACTTTTCTGTGTGCATTACATCAATGTTGTGTGGAACAAGAAGGTCATTGAAATAGGGGAGCCTAGTCAAGCCTGATTTATGAGTCCACTGGTGTTCCTCACCATATCCAATAAAACCACCTTTCTCTTTATCATCTTTGAGAGCCTCTATCTTAGCACGGACCTCGGCACCGGTCATCATCTAAGGTGCAGGGTCGGTGACTTGAACCCCTTTCCTGAAGTTCTTGACGTCTCGTCTGAATGGATGGTCAAGAGGGAGGAATTGACGATGTTGGTCAAACGAAGAAAACTTGCCACCCCTCTTCAGCCAAGTAAACCTCATAGCTGTCTTGCATATTGGGCATGGGAACTTCCTGTGAACACACCACGCGCAGAATATGCCATACACTAGGAAGTCATGCAGGGAGTAGTGGTACCACACATGCATTATGAAGTTCTTCTTTGTAGCTCGGTCGTATGTCAGTGCCCCCTTTTCCCATGCAAGGACCAATTCATCAATGAGAGGCTCCATGAACAAACCCATCTTGTTCCCCGGGTGTCCAGGAATTATCAGTGACAAGAATACGTTCTTGGGTTGAAACATGACGTCGGGGAGATTGAGGGGGATCACGAACATAGGCCAACAAGTGTACGGGGCCGCCAGTAATCCATAGGGGTTGAACCCATCTGTTGTCAGCGCTACATGTACATTCTGAGCCTCCTCAGCTTTACCATGATGTATGCCATCGAAATGGGTCCATGCATCGCCATCCGATGGGTGTACCATCTTGTCAGCATTGTATCTTTTGCCATGTTTGTGCCATGTCATCTGTTTCGTGGACTCCTCTGTCATGTACAGCCGTTGGATCCTCGGTATGACAGGAAGGTACCGTAGGACCTTCGCGGGGATACAAGGCTGTTCCTTCTTGCCATCACTAGTGTCGACCTCCAGATACCTAGAGGATTTGCGCTTGGATAGTGCGTTGCTTTCTCGTGATCTTTCCTAAATAGGACGCAACCATTCGGACAAGCATGGATGTGCTCATATGGCATCTTAAGGGCACGAAGAAGTTTATGTGACTCGTACAAGTTCTTCGGCAGAATGTGACCCTCCGGAAGCAGGGATCCAACAACTGCCAACATACCATCGAAGTTGTCTCAACTCATGCTACACTACGACTTGAATGCCATTAGGCGTCCAATGGCATCCAGTTGCGAAACCATTGTCTTTTCATGAAGGGGCTTCTGTGCCGAAGACAGCATATCGTAGTATGCCTTTGCGGATTCCTCTGGCTCGTCCTCTAATCCTTCACCGAACCGTGCCTCCTGAAAGTCATCCATCCAGTCTGCTACCCCCGCATCCATGAGCTAGATCGAACGGTGTAAAAATAGGAGGTACCTGTGTAAAAGTACTCAGTACTAACAAAATAGTGGGGATAGTATCAAAATAGGTAGGACCAGTACCGAAAAAGGAGGTCAGTTTCGAAATTATCTGGATTTGTTTTTTTCAGTTAAGGGTAAATCTGTAATTTCAATCTATAATTTCAACCCCTTCATCGATGGCACAACACTGTCATCCCATCCCATCTCAGTCTCACCGTCGATGGGAAGAGCAACCACACCGTCGTCGCCGTCGCACCAGAGGCCGCCGGTTCCATCACCATAGCCAAGCGCCTGTCAACAGCAGTGCCGCCCGCAGCGGATGTAACCCGGCCGCCTGTGTCGTGCTTCATCCCGGTAGGGTCGGCATGTACTTACAAGCTAAGCCACGCCACTTCCTCAAGCAGAAGGACGCCAAGGTGACGCCCACGTCGGAAGACCTACCGCAGCTCGTGGGCCATGCCGCCCAGCCGCCAGCATGCGGACACGCACCCATCGGTGACCGTTAATCACCAGTTCAAGGCGTCTTTATAAACAATATTCTTGGTGCTCTTCCCTGTAGGATCCTATTCTTCTTTTGGTTTAGCCAAAATTCTTGTTGTTGATATTGATACCCCCTTGATAAACCAACATAAAGTTGTCCATGCGAGAACACAAGTTTTGGAAGATAGATCCCAACATTTGGGATGGTTTGTCCCTACGATTTATTTATGGTCATGGCAAAACTTAACCGTACTCGGAATTGTTTTCTCTTGAACTTGAAAGGAAGGGAAATATCATCTGAGGGAGACAGCGGGGGGCCTTGGTATGAAAACCCTTTTTCGCGCATGTTGTACACCAACGATCTTGGCGTCAATTGCATTGTTTTGCAATGCTCTGAATATAAGCCTTGTTTCGTTGCACAATCAGTTGTTATGATCAAGATTGCGGAGAAGAATCACAGGACAGTTGTTTTTTAGCTTCAACTCGTGCGGGGGAGGCCATTTGGAGTTATCGAGTTCAAAAAATCAATAGAGAAGTGATTCTGAGGATCGTTAAGAACTGTGCCGAAGCTGTGGTAAACCTTTTCCTCACCTGAAAACCTATCAATCATCATTGCGTTCCGCCTATCAAGATGTTCATTTTTGGTCGATAGAATGGCACGGGAGCTCATATAGGCGGCTGATGTTGCATGTTCTTCAAGTGATGGGAAAACATCTTGAATGGGTTTGTTGATTGCCACCTCCGTGTCAGTATAACCAATCACAATGTCAACATAATCATCTCCAATTGTTTCTTCGGATTCATTTCCAATTCATAATAGGTACTCTGAAAACCAAGGGTCAGATTGTGCCCTCATGTTACATGACAATCTTATCTTCCTGAAATTCTCCCACAAATAGGATCTTTGCAATGTAGCATCAGGTTACCTATGCTCGTGTCCCACGTGTCACCACAGGAAGGACCTGTCTAAAGTCTCCACCAAATACCATGACCTTTCCTCGAAATGGCAAAGCACATTCCATAATATCCTGTTTGAAACACGATTCTACGCATCACTACCAACACACAGTCGCAAGAAGCACTCTAATCGGAGCTAAGTTGGAAAATATACATCTACCGATAGATCTGCTTTATATGTGGAAAAGAAAACTATAGGCTTCATTTATTTCAACTATTGAAAATAATATAAATTGAATTAAGTCAAATTTAGATTTGAATTATAAAACTAAAATAAAACAAGTCATATTTTATTTATGAAATCCAGTTTCATAATTATTATCCAAATTAGAAGTTAAACCATGAAATTCTAGTATTAGTGACATCATAAACATTGTCACTAACACATAGATCTCGCTGTAATGAATCTAACACAACTTGAATGGGTCAATTCATAGCTAAAACATAGAAAAGATAAAATAAACAAGATTTCCTTTAGTAAAATAATAGATTAAATCTAACCTCGAATTTTAAAACTTGAAAACCCACTTAACAGTAGTATGAACATGTAGATTATGGAATTACGAACCTAACGCAATTTGAACGGATCAAAACAGAGTTAAAACAAAGATTTTATGGCTAAAACAAGATTAGTGGCAAAACTGTAAATAGGTGAAAACGTACTTTGGATCTAAACCGAAGAAACTACGCTTTCCAAAGAAGAAAACATAATCTATGATTACGCTTTGGACCGTAGGTTTGAAAATAGAAAACTGGAGTGGCTCTTTAGGAAGATGGCCTGCGAAGGGGCCAGTATGGGATGATCTAGACCATTGGATCGAAGATGGACGGCTCAGATTAAAAGAGATGGAGGCAGAGAAATGAGAAGAGACGGAGGTGCGAGAGTTGTAACATCCCTGGTGTTTAGCTTTCACATTTGCACTGCATTTCATGAACATGAGCATCATGCATCCCTTTGTGAACTTATAGCACATGAAACATAATTTCAAAACATAGCAACGTGTTGTATATTTCATGTGTGTTGTTCTTTATGAAATGTAAAGTGTCCAACACTTAAGTGCAACATGTGCCACTCACTTAGTGAAACAATATTAGTTAATACTATGCAACAAGATCAGGAAACATGTGAAACATGACTATGAAACATTTGCAACATTTCTTGTGTTTTTCAGCGTTTCAGTGTATACCTTGATTGATTCTTGTGTGGCCAATGCATGGTGTGGCTAGAAATGCTTGTAAGTAACTTAGTTACACTTAGAATGTCATTAGGAACAATATTCATGTTGATCATTTTGCCTAATTAGGTTTCCAAGTCATGGTTGACCAATTTGGACCCCTAGAGCTCCTGTGTTTGACTGTTTAAAAAGTGTAGCTTAGGATGTTTGCATGTCTGAGCAACCTAAAGCAAAGTTGTGGAGGATTATATGTGGAACAAAAGTTATTTTGTGACCAACTCGTGAAAATGTGCACAACATGCCCAAAAAGGTCCCACAAGTCAGCTTTGAAGGTGGATTCAACACTTGAAATTATTTCTAAGTCCTAAGTGCAATTTCAGTTTCTTGAGCTGATGTTTGGAGCACTGTATCTCACTAACCAAGCCAAACCAGCTCGAGCTCCAATTGACAAAGTTGAAGATCTCACTTGATACTACAACTTTGTCAACTACACCTTAACCTGGATCAGCACGGTTTAGGAGTTAATCGGTGTCAAAGTTCGCCTGTCAGTCGGACTCGATGAACGCTGAAACGTGACCTTCAGACCGGTCATGGCCGACCGACAGCAGAGACCGGCCGCCGCGTGTCCGCCACGCGCTCGGATCGCCCTGACCGCGCCGCGCGCTGGCCAGCTTGAAGTGGACGACGCCCTGCTGCCTCTCGACTCACCGCACGCGCTCTGCCCTCATTCACTTCTCCGTTCACAGCCGAAGCGCAGCAGCACACCGCGGCCGCCATTGCTGCCGAGCGAGCTCCGCCTCCGTCTAACTTCCTCGCCTCACCACCTTTGTCCGATTGATCACGGTTTTAGCTCCGTCACCATCACCTCTACGATCTCCACCTCTTCATGCTCGTGTTGCCCCGTTTGGTGAGCCACATTTTTCGCGATGCGCGCGAGCGGGAGGCCGGCCAGCACGCGCCGCCGCACGCACCATCGTGGCCCCATCTCCCTGTTCCTCTCTCGCCGAGATCTCTACCATCCTAGTATCCTCCTAGCTTGCCGGGTGCTCGGGTAGGAGTGACGTTAGACGCTACTGTGTGTGCATGCCGGAACGGCGGTCGCTCTCGCCATGGCTGCCATGGCCGCATACACGAGCTCACCGTCGTGGCCATGCACGCTCGCTCCATTCTAGCTAGAGCAAGCATAAGCTTCCCTGTTAGCTATAGTTTCTACCCTCTAGATGTAGTTCGGTGATTCGTTGTATTCACGCCGACCATGACCTCGTCGGCGTGTTCTCGAGCGCCGCCGTTGGCGGTGCCCATGGCCAGTACCTACACCGCATCTCGGAACCTTAGTTCGTCTAGGAAGCTTCATTGTGTGGTCTTGCGGAGCTCGTATCAAGCTCGAGCGGGACCATGGCAGGTCACCGCTCGTCGGGCGCGCCGCCGTGCCTTGCGCACCGCCACGCTTCTCGCCGCCACGGCAAGGCTAGGGTTAGGAATAGGTCATGTTCTTGGTACCAATCGGTGCGGGTTGCTTAGGGAGCACGCTTGGTACACTTGTTTTCGCCGGAGGAGCCGCGCCACCGAGCCTCCTCGCCATGTGCCGCGCCGTCCGGCCGCCTCCTCTGTTCTTGTGTCTCATGACACGTGGGCCCAAATGACCGGTGGACCCCTGTTGTCGCCGATCGAGTATTAGAAGGATAGCTCAAAAATACAGTTTTGAATGCCGATTTGTGATTTTTGTAACTCCCAATTGGTAGATCCAAATTGAGTACTTCCAATTTTGTTAGACTCACAGTTAGGTCTAGTATTTAAGAAAAATATATCTTGAGCACATTTTGTAGAAATTTTGGATGAATTAAATAGGAACTTAAAAAGTGTTTTTGAGTGCATGCAAACTTGTTTAAATCATATCTTGAGTTTCTGTGATCCAAAAATTGTGAAATTTTTATGGTAGTCTATTTGGAGCATGTAGTGTCTACTGTAATTTTTGTAGAATTAATGGGGCAGTTTTCATATATGTTTACTATTTCCCATAATTAATTAAATAAATTAAGAAAGGTATTAAAAGAAATGTTTTGGTGATGGACACCCTACTTTCTGTTGTTCTTGTGATATGTGTGATATGTCAGTAAAGTTGGTTTTGCCCAATCAAGCGTTTATATCATAAGTTAACAATTATTTGTTGCATTATGTCCCGCTGGACAGATCTGGGGACTTTGGAAAGTTCCCCATGATAATGTGGTTTTCTGTGCTTGTGTTGAATACAAAAGTTGTAGATAACTTATGTATCTAGCTCCTGTCAAAATTTGAGGGCATTTGGCCCAGTAGTTTAGAAACTACAGCTGTTTAAAGTTAGGTTCCTGTTTTGCTTACTCTCTGCCTTGTGAGGACAGAGTTCTGTTGATTTATGAATTCGAGCTGGTAAAGTGTCGAATCATGCTTTGAGGTCTAAAAATGAATTGTAGACAATTTCATAAGCTTTCCAGATTGTCTTGTTTCATGTCATTTGGAATTATACATCTCCAGTTATGGCTAGTTTAATGTACCGCTATATAGTCTTCATTTGCTGAAATACAATGCTTGATTGAATGTGTTGCAATGTAATCGTTGATTGTTTGGGGGTTAGCCTAACTTGAAAATATGCTTAGGTGCAGGTGCTAGGTCATTAACTGAAGATGAGCAATTATATATTAGGTTGTATAGACTTGGTAAGTAAAGTGTTTTGAATAGGGCTTAAGTTGGAATATGCAAACTACAACGAACATGTGCATTCTCCGAGCATCCTGACGATACGCTCATGTGCATCCATGATATTTATCTTGAGCATTCATGCAATAGGTGTGCCGGAGGGAGTGACGTTGCTGGAGTTCGAGGGAGCCAACCAGGAGGAGGAACCCGAGGTGCAGGAAGTTGATTGAAGCGCCGCCACGGAGGATCTCGCCTGAGTGCCACGACCACCACCCTTCCTCGTTCTCGAAAGGCAAGCCCTTGAGCATATTAAGCCTCCCATGTTTTTTGCAAATACTTTGAGTACCTTTTATTGTTGATGATGCATTAAGTATAGGAATTGGTTGGAACCAATTGCTGCATTATATATCCTTCCTTGTCCGGATATCGTGCTGGAATCCTATTTAAGTTCGAGAACGGGATATATGCTTAGCCATGCTTAGTGCGGTAGAAGTCGGTGATTTCTGTCACCGCGAGCTTTAGGATGAGGTGGGTCACGGTTGGCTATATTTGCTATCGTGGAAAAGAACCATGTGAATAATGAATTAAGACCGGGCGGGGGTCTTGTGTAGGTTTGAACATAGTGACTCCGTCTCGAGTCGCTTTAAGGACCGATATCTACTGTACATCCTCATGTCATGTTGAACGCAGCCTAACACTTAGCTGGCGGATAAGTCGTTCCGACCGCTGAAGCCTAGTAGCTCGACTCAGGCGGGGATGCGAGCAAATGGCGACATTCGGAGGTAGTAAGGATGTGCGGAGAGCCATTGGCATAAGTCCAAGGCGGGTTAGAGTCCCGAACAACCTTGGCGAGTGGTTCTCTGAGAGAATGTCGATCCGATCGGACTCGCGACTCTGAATCGTACTAAAGGTGACTTGTTTGCGACTCCGACGGGAGAAGCGAGGTTTGTGTTTAGGAATACCCCTCCAAATTGGATAGGAATCGATTCAATCGCCGCCCTCTCCGGATAGTGAGAACTTGACCGAGCAATGACAACGTAGATTCAATTAATTTAACGATATGGTTAAATGGATGATGATGATAAGGTTGCCAATGAATACCGATATGGTTATTAATGTTTGCACCCTAATAATATGATTGCTTAGTACAGGTGCTAATATAGTTGTCAGGTTAATGGTTAAAAAGTCACTGCTAGTCCAGGCTAAGATTTGATCATTATTACTTATGCTTTTCTGCAAAAAGAAAGTGTCAACCAGATCCACTACAATAAGCTTTGCATAATCCTTGGTGTCATTTATTTTGGTTTCTGGCGGGTAAGTCTAGCTGAGTACATTCCCGTACTCAGGGTTTATTCCCTCTTGTTGCAGATGACCTTCTATATCAAGGATTCTGTAAGTATTGTCTCCACCCGGCGGGTGATGAAGACTAGATCATGGGCATGATCTCTGCTCCTTTATCTCGAATGCTTTTATGGGTGTGATCAGCAAACCAGTATGTGTATTTGAACTCGAGTGTGTGAGTTAAACTATTTGCTTCCGCATGTTTTACAAGACTTGTTTTGTAATAACGTTGACTCTGTGATGATGTAATCTATTTGCAAACGTCTGTGAAATGTTGTAACGCATTTATATGTTATGTTGAATTACTGTGATCTTGGTTGTATGCAAGTTGGTTTGAAATCCTTCGAGATTTCAGTTGACTACCGGGTTTATATGGGCTCAAGTTCGAGAATTTGATCGTTTCGGCGATTGTTTTTGTACTTGTGCTCTTATAAATTGGTCGGTTCTGTGACAGCTGGCATCAGAGCTAGATTCAACATTAAACATGTCTTATGGTTATTTAAAACAAAAGCTTTTGTTGTAAAAACGGTTTTCCAACTTATAGTTATATATAAGTGTCCAAAAATTAAAATTTTTATGGTATACTGGTGATCACATCCTTTATAGCCCACTTAAGGACTTCTAGGTGGCTTATATATAATTACTAACTTGGGGGAATTGATTGTTTCTATTTTCGTCGTCCATGCGACATGATATTGCATGGGTGCCATTCGTTTGAATGGTAATGTATGGATCAATTGCCTCTACGCTAAGGTAAGTGTGAGTTGTGAGAGCATGACCGTCCCAACTGCTCGGTCTAGGGGAGAGCTAGTTGTGGTTACTGGAGTATTTACATGTTACATACATGTATATATGAAGGTACTTAATTATGGGTACATTTGTCGGGTAGTTTGGATCTCAAAGTATATATATCGGGGGATGTATATATGGAGAGTATCTTAGTTACTGCTTGTGTAATTAGCATTATATCTTGTTGGGTTGGGCTGCAATGAAGTTTCTGCAGGTACGCTAACAACGCACCGTGTAGATCGACTAGTTACCGCTAATTGAGAGAACGTATGTATGCCACCGTATATTCCGCTAAAGCTCAAATTTTACTAGGTTTGTGAGGACGTACGGAACGAGCATGCATCATATTCACTCATGTCATTCAAATTGCATTACCCCTCCCTTATAATTGCTTATCCCAAGTGTAAAGTGCAATCTCTCAAAGAAAATAATCCTCTCACGTGAATTGCATCCCTTTTGATACAGTATGGCCGCGCCCATGTTTCCCTCGGGTAGCAAAGCACCTTTCTCGACCAGTTCGGTACTCCCACGTTGCTCTCGAGGGTGCTCGGTTCATTGGGTACCGGAGGCACCCAGATTACACGTGAGGCGGCGGTACCATTGGGAGATGTACCATGGTACGTCGTGACCTTCATCGTGCCACAAAACCCCACAAGACCGTTGTGGCATGGGTGGAGCATCGAGACCGATGGGCAAAGTCCATGGGAAGCCGCCAAAGTTGCTTTGCCTCGATGTGCTTGATGGATATAGCACGAGCTTCGGGATGAGTTAGTGGGTGGACCTGCTTCATCCATTCCCCGAGTATCTCCTCATCGAGGCCGAGTGGACTCGGGGACGTTGGTCGCCTTGGTTCGAGGCCATGGCGAACGGGCGCAGAGCGACAACGCTGGAATGAGTGCTATGATGGCGATCCCGAAGCTTTGTCGAGTCGTGCAAAACACCCTTTCGAGTGTGCTTGATGAAGCCGGCAAGGCAATGGAAGCTCAAAGACAAGTTCAAAGTTATGCGTGCCCGCAAGTATTGTCGTAAGGCGAATGCATGTGGGAGAGCTCAACGAGAAGTTGATGAGATTCGTGGGATTGCAAATTATCGCCTCGCAATAATGGGGGTCAAACCAAGACGCGAGAGAGACGAGCTTCATGACCAAATGATGAACCTCACTATTGAGAGAGATGAGGCTGCACAAGAGTTGGATCGTGTGACACATCACCGGGATGCAGCTTTTAGAGTTAGCGTAAGAAAGATGTCGGGGTTGGATGTTGGCCAATCACAACGCCTTTCGAGGGGAGCAAGCATCGCAAGGACAGCTTGAAGAGCTTCAGTTGAGCACCATCAACTGCACAACCGTCTGTTTCCTATTCCTCACCCCATACCAAGGTATCCAAATGTGGGTGGACCTCAAGTGATTGAGGCCGATGAGGAAGAAGAGGACGTGCAGATGGTTGACAATGCAAATTTAACTGAAGAAGAAGAAGAGGAAGACCCGAAGAAGTCCAAGGTGTCTCCGATGTGGATAGCGATCACTTGACGCGTAGTTCGTTAGCAAGTCTCGCTAGTATAAGCTTTTGCGATCATTGATGTAATGGACTTAGAGTACGATGACCGATTCGGATGTACTCTTTTAATTCGAACTCGGCATGTAATGTACTTTAATTCGCTCCCTTTGGGATGCGTATCGTAATGGTTAAGTTTAAAACTTGTCATGTTGGAATGCACTCGCGTATATGGCGCTAGTAATCTACTTGATGATGTGGTGATTGGAGAATGAATTATTGCCTCTGTTATTGTATGAAGTTTTCATTCTCGTCAAGAATTCAGTTTGGCACAATTACATTGTTCCTCTCCAATGTCTTGACATCATCAATAATTACTGGTTGCGCATTGTTCGGATGCCTCGTACTGCGTTCCGCCAAAGGGTAGTGATGATGATGATGATCTTCCACCGCCACCACCACCCACACCAACGGAATTGATAGCAATGCTTATGCGGAAGGACAGCGCACTATGGTCGAGGCCCTCGTATTGCGATTGCGAATCGGGATGGTCGTGGTCCACGCTTAAGGACCGGAACCAAATCGATCTGATGATTTCAAGGATTTCCTTGACACAAAACCCCGATCTTCAAGGAGGCCGAGGAGCCTCTACAAGTCGGAGTAGTTGAATACTCTCGAGCGAAGTACAATTTGAGATAGAGGGCGAAGTTATCGAGTTGATCTCGTAGTTTTACCGGGCCACCGGTATTGATGTGATATTGGGAATGAATTGGATGAGCAAATCACAGGGGTGCTTATTGATACATCGACTAGAGTAGTTATGCTCGAGATCCCGATGTCGGAAGGTTTTCGGTGCAACTACCAAGGGACCTCAATCTTTCTTGTGCAGCTCTAATGCGGTGCAAGCGAAGGCTATGCGTTTATCCCACTGAGTGTGTGACTTTTCGATGTTTTTCCCGATGATTTGCCCCAAATTACCCCGGATCGGGACGTGGAGTTCAAGATAGAGTTGCTTCTTGTGCAAGAGAACTATCTCTAGAAGGCCATATAGAATGCCTCCCAATGAACTATGCTGAACTTAAGACCCAGTTGAATGAACTTCTAAAGAAAGGTCTTATCCGTCCTAGTTCATCTCCGTAAAGTGCCACCATCTTTGTGAAGAAGAAAGATCAATCCCTATGCATGTGTGTAGATTATAGACCCTTGAATTCAGTTACAATCAAGAATAAGTACCCTCTACCACGTATAGATATCTTATTTGATCAGTTATCCAAGGCAAAAGTCTTTTACAAGATCGATTTGAGATCCGGGTATCATCAAATCAAGATTCGCCCGAGGATGTTCCAAAACCGCATTCTCTACCGTGATACGGTGCATATGAGTATCTTGTTATGTCTTTTGGATTGACTAATGCCCCGCACATTTTATGTATCCGATGAATTCAAAGTTTATGCCCGAGTTGGACAAATTTGTGGTGGTATTTATAGATGATATCCTGGTCTATTCTCGAGAATGAAGAAGATCACGTTGAACATTTATGCGGTGGTTCTCACTAGATTGCGAGAACACCAAATTGTATGCAAAGTTCAAAGAAATGTGAATTTTGGCTTCATGAGGTACCTTTTCTTGGACACGTGTTGTCCGATGGAGGAATTATGGTTGATCCCACCAAGGTGCAAGAAGTATTGAATCGAAAGCTCCCATCTCGGTGCCACGAGGTTCGAGTTTTCGGGGTTGGCTCGCTATTATCGCCGCTTCATCCCGGATTTCTCTAAAATAGCCAAGCCTATGACTCGATTGTTGCAAAAAGACATGAAGTTTGTCTAGACTCCACGAGTGTGATGCGGCTTTCCATACCCTGCGAACTCTTCTAACATCGGCTCCGTTTTGGCACAACCGGATATCGAGAAACCTTTTGATGTGTTTTGTGATGCATCGTATTGGGTTAGGAGGTGTTCTTATGCAAGAGGGTAGAGTCATTGCTTATACCTCCCGCCAACTTCGAAACATGAAGTAAATTATCCAACGCATGACTTAGAACTCATTGCAGCTTGTTCATGCTCAAGGCCTGAGAGACATTATTTACTTGGCAATGTGTGCAACATCTACACCGATCATAAAGTCTCAAGTACATCTTCACTCAACCTGAGTTGAATATGCGTCAGAGAAGATGGCTCGAGTTGATCAAGGATTATAACCTCCAAGTGCACTATCACCCTGGTAAGGCAAATGTCGTAGCGGATGCCTTAAGCAGGAAGTCTCATTGCCACTCTTTGATTGAGAGTGATGCCCATTTGTCAAAGCTCCTTCATCCTACCGTCCTTCACAACATCACATCGGTTTGTACTCTCATGAGAGTCGAATTATCGAGCTACGTAAGACGGATGCGGTGTGTTTCACATCAAGCGCAAGATGAAAGAGCAAGAAACCAAACATTTTCGAGTTGATGAGGAAGGCGTGTTATGGTTCAAGGATAGGTTGGTAGTTCCGAAGGATAGAGAGCTTAGAAATCAAATCATATCCGAAGCCCATTCCTCTAAACTATCTATTCATCCTGGTAGTAGTAAAATGTATCATGATTTAAAGCCTCGATTTTGGTGGACCAAAATGAAGAAAGAGATCGCCGCTTATGTGGCTAGGTGTGACACTTGTTGTCGAGTCAAGGCAATACACATGAAAGTTGGATTACTTCACCCACTATCTATTCCAGTTGGAAATGGGAAGAGATAAGTATGGATTTTATAGTTGGACTCCCCACTACTCAAAGGAATTTTAACTCAATTTGGGTAATTGTGGACCGACCGACCAAATCAAAGACACTTCATTCCGGTCCGCATAGACTTTTCGTCCCAACCGACTATATGGAGTTGTACTTCAACCAGATAGTCCGACTTCATGGGATCCCTCGTACTATTGTCTCGAGATAGAGGACCACAGTTCACTCGCCGCTTTTGGGAGCACTTACACGGATTATTAGGAACTAAGCTTGTAAGAAGTTCTGCATATCATCCGCAAACCAATGGGCAAACTGAGCGAGTGAATCAAATCTTAGAAGATATGTTGAGAGCTTGTGTCATATCGGCTAAGGGCTCATGGGAAAAATGGTTACCCCTAGCTGAATTCTCGTACAATAATAGTTATCAAGAGAGCATAAAGATGGCACCGTTTGAAGCTTTGTATGGCCGGAAGTGTAGAACCCCATTGAACTGGGTAGAAGCCGGTGAAAGGAGATATTATGGAATTGATTTTGTTCAAGAAGCCGAAGAACAAGTCCGTACTATCCAAACTCACATGGCCGCAGCACAAGCTAGGCAGAAAAGTTATGCTGATCGACGTAGAAAACCTATTGAGTTCGAAGTTGGAGACTTCGTTTATCTGAAGGTTTCACCTATGAAAAGTGTCCAACGCTTCGGTGTGAAGCGAAAGCTTGCGCCAAGATATGTTGGTCCGTTTGAAATCATTGGACAAAGTGGTAAAGTGGCGTATAAGATTCAATTACCTCCGGAGATGAGTGCTATCTTCAATGTCTTTCATGTATCCCAATTGAAGAAATGTCTTCGCGTCCCTGAAGAGAGAGTTCCATTGGGGGATATCGAGTTAAAATCTGACTTGACCTTTGAAGAAAAGCCGGTTCGAGTGATTGACACTCGTGAGCGAGTGACTCGGAGTCAGGTGGTCAAGTTCTACAAGGTCATGTGGAGTAATCGTAGTAGTGAACGCGATGCAACGTGGGAAAGGGAAGATTATTTGAGGGATGGTTATAAGGAATTCTATCAACAATGATACGCTTTTCAAATCTCGGGACGAGATTTTTATAAGGGGAGGGCTGTAACACCCTCGGTGTTTAGCTTTCACATTTGCACTGCATTTCATGAACATGAGCATCATGCATCCCTTTGTGAACTTATAGCACATGAAACATAATTTCGAAACATAGCAACGTGTTGTATATTTCATGTGTGTTGTTCTTTATGAAATGTAAAGTGTCCAACACTTAAGTGCAACATGTGCCACTCACTTAGTGAAACAATATTAGTTAATACTATGCAACAAGATCGAAACATGTGAAACATGACTATGAAACATTTGCAACATTTCTTGTGTTTTTCAAATGTTTCAAAGGTATACCTTGATTGATTCTTGTGTGGCCAATGCATGGTGTGGCTAGAAATGCTTGTAAGTAACTTAGTTACACTTAGAATGTCATTAGGAACAATGTTCATGTTGATCATTTTGCCTAATTAGGTTTCCAAGTCATGGTTGACCAATTTGGACCCCTAGAGCTCCTGTGTTTGACTATTTAAAAAGTGTAGCTTAGGATGTTTGCATGTCTGAGCAACCTAAAGCAAAGTTGTAGAGGATTATATGTGGAACAAAAGTTATTTTGTGACCAACTCGTGAAAATGTGCACAACATGCCCAAAAAGGTCCCACAAGTCAGCTTTGAAGGTGGATTCAACACTTGAAATTATTTCTAAGTCCTAAGTGCAATTTCAGTTTCTTGAGCTGATGTTTGGAGCACTGTATCTCACTAACCAAGCCAAACCAGCTCGAGCTCCAATTGACAAAGTTGAAGATCTCACTTGATACTACAACTTTGTCAACTACACCTTAACCTAGATCAGCACGGTTTAGGAGTTAATCGGTGTCAAAGTTCGCCTGTCAGTCGGACTCGATGAACGCTGAAACGTGACCTTCAGACCGGTCATGGCCGACCGACAGCAGAGACCGGCCGCCGCGTGTCCGCCACGCGCTCGGATCGCCCTGACCGCGCCGCGCGCTGGCCAGCTTGAAGTGGACGACGCCCTGCTGCCTCTCCACTCACCGCACGCGCTCTGCCCTCATTCACTTCTCCGTTCACACCCAGCGCGCAGCAAGACACCGCATGGCCGCCATTGTTTGCCGAAAGCGAGCTCCGCCTCCGCCTAACTTCCTCGCCTCACCACCTTTGTCCGATTGATCATGGTTTTAGCTCCATCACCATCACCTCTACGATCTCCACCTCTTCATGCTCGTGTTGCCCGCTTGGTGAGCCACATTTCGCGATGCGCTCGAAGCGGGAGGCCGCCGTAACGCCGCCGCCGCACGCCATCGTGGCCCCATCTCCTGTTCCCTCTCTCGCTGAGATCTACCATCCTAGTATCCTCCTAGCTTGCTGGGTGCTCGGGTAGGAGTGACGTTAGACGTTACTGCAGGTGTGCATGCGGAACGGCCGGCCGCTTCTCGCCATGGTGCCATGGCCGCATACACGAAGCTCACCGTCGTTAGCCATGCACGCTCGTCTCCGTTCTAGCTAGAGCAAGCATAAGCTTCCCTGTTAGCTATAGTTTCTACCCTCTAGATGTAGTTCGGTGATTCGTTGTATTCACGCCGGACCGCGGACCTCGTTAAGCGTGCCACAGCGCCGCCGCTGGCCGGTGCCCATGGCCAGTACCTACACCGCATCTCGGAACCTTAGTTCGCTCTAGGAAGCTTCGCCGTG
Source organism: Miscanthus lutarioriparius (assembly GCA_904845875.1). Taxonomy (NCBI): domain Eukaryota; kingdom Viridiplantae; phylum Streptophyta; class Magnoliopsida; order Poales; family Poaceae; genus Miscanthus; species Miscanthus lutarioriparius. Next base: position 202,745 of record CAJGYO010000840.1, on the reverse strand, counting down.
GTCTTGCGGAGCTCGTCTGCAAGCTCGGCGGGACCATGGCAGGTCACCGCCATCGGGCGCGCCGCCGTGCCTTGCGCACCGCCCACTCTCGCCCGCCGCAAGGCTAGGGTTAGGAATAGGTCATGTTCTTGGTACCAATCGGTGCGGGTTGCTTAGGGGAGCACGTTGGTACACTTGTTTTCGCCGGACGAGCCGCCGCCGACGAGCCTTGCCGTGTGCCGCGCCGTCGAAGCCGTCTCCTCTGTTCTTGTGTCTGTGACACGTGGGCCCAGCTGACCGGTGGACCCCTGTTGTCAGCGACTGAGTATTAGAAGGATAGCTCAAAAATACAGTTTTGAATGCCGATTTGTGATTTTTGTAACTCCCAATTGGTAGATCCAAATTGAGTACTTCCAATTTTGTTAGACTCACAGTTAGGTCTAGTATTTAAGAAAAATATATCTTGAGCACATTTTGTAGAAATTTTGGATGAATTAAATAGGAACTTAAAAAGTGTTTTTGAGTGCATGCAAACTTGTTTAAATCATATCTTGAGTTTCTGTGATCCAAAAATTGTGAAATTTTTATGGTAGTCTATTTGGAGCATGTAGTGTCTACTGTAATTTTTGTAGAATTAATGGGGCAGTTTTCATATATGTTTACTATTTCCCATAATTAATTAAATAAATTAAGAAAGGTATTAAAAGAAATGTTTTGGTGATGGACACCCTACTTTCTGTTGTTCTTGTGATATGTGTGATATGTCAGTAAAGTTGGTTTTGCCCAATCAAGCGTTTATATCATAAGTTAACAATTATTTGTTGCATTATGTCCCGCTGGACAGATCTGGGGACTTTGGAAAGTTCCCCATGATAATGTGGTTTTCTGTGCTTGTGTTGAATACAAAAGTTGTAGATAACTTATGTATCTAGCTCCTGTCAAAATTTGAGGTCATTTGGCCCAGTAGTTTAGAAACTACAGCTGTTTAAAGTTAGGTTCCTGTTTTGCTTACTCTCTGCCTTGTGAGGACAAAGTTCTGTTGATTTATGAATTCGAGCTGGTAAAGTGTCGAATCATGCTTTGAGGTCTAAAAATGAATTGTAGACAATTTCATAAGCTTTCCAGATTGTCTTGTTTCATGTCATTTGGAATTATACATCTCCAGTTATGGCTAGTTTAATGTACCGCTATATAGTCTTCATTTGCTGAAATACAATGCTTGATTGAATGTGTTGCAATGTAATCGTTGATTGTTTGGGGGTTAGCCTAACTTGAAAATATGCTTAGGTGCAGGTGCTAGGTCATTAACTGAAGATGAGCAATTATATATTAGGTTGTATAGACTTGGTAAGTAAAGTGTTTTGAATAGGGCTTAAGTTGGAATATGCAAACTACAACGAACATGTGCATTCTCCGAGCATCCCTGACAGTCGTTCATGTGCATCCATGATATTTATCTTGAGCATTCATGCAATAGGTGTGCCGGAGGGAGTGACGTTGCTGGAGTTCGAGGGAGCCAACCAGGAGGAGGAACCCGAGGTGCGGGAAGTTGACGAAGCGATCCGCCACGGAGGATCTCGCCTTGGAAAGTGCCACGACCACCAGCCTTCCTCGTTCTCGAAAAGGCAAGCCCGGAGCATATTAAGCCTCCCATGTTTTTGCAAATACTTTGAGTACCTTTTATTGTTGATGATGCATTAAGTATAGGAATTGGTTGGAACCAATTGCTGCATTATATATCCTTCCTTGTCCGAGATATCGCATGGAATCCTATTTAAGTTCGAGAACGGATATATGCTTAGCCATGCTTAGTGCGGTAGAAGTCGGTGATTTCCACCGCGAGCTTTAGGATGAGGTGGGTCACGGTTGGCTATATTTGCTATCGTGGAAAAGAACCATGTGAATAATGAATTAAGACCGGGCGGGGTCTTGTGTAGGTTTGAACATAGTGACTCCGTCTGAGTCGTTTAAGGACCGACACGTTGTACGTCCTCATGTCATGTTGAACGCAGCCTAACACTTAGTCGGCGGATAAGTCGTTCGACCATGAAGCCTAGTAGCTCGACTCAGGCCGGGATGCGAGCGCATGGCGACATTCTCGAGGTAGTAAGGATGTGCGGAGAGCCATTGGCATAAGTCCAAGGCGGGTTAGAGTCCCGAACAACCTTGGCGAGTGGTTCTCTCGAGAATGTCGATCCGATCGGACTCGCGACTCTGAATCGTACCAAAGGTGACTTGTTTGCGACTCCGACGGGAGAAGCGGTGGTTTGTGTTTAGGAATACCCTCCACCGGATAGGAATCGATTCAATCGCCGCCTCTCTCCGGATAGTGAGAACTTGACCGAGCAGCGGCAACGTAGATTCAATTAAATTTAAGGATATGGTTAAATGGATGATGATGATAAGGTTGCCAATGAATACCGATATGGTTATTAATGTTTGCACCCTAATAATATGATTGCTTAGTACAGGTGCTAATATAGTTGTCAGGTTAATGGTTAAAAAGTCACTGCTAGTCCAGGCTAAGATTTGATCATTATTACTTATGCTTTTCTGCAAAAAGAAAGTGTCAACCAGATCCACTACAATAAGCTTTGCATAATCCTTGGTGTCATTTATTTTGGTTTCTGGCGGGTAAGTCTAGCTGAGTACATTCCCGTACTCAGGGTTTATTCCCTCTTGTTGCAGATGACCTTCTATATCAAGGATTCTGTAAGTATTGTCTCCACCCGGCGGGTGATGAAGACTAGATCATGGGCATGATCTCTGTTCCCTTATCTGAATGCTTTTGCGGGCTGTGATCAGCAAACCAGTATGTGTATTTGAACTCGAGTGTGTGAGTTAAACTATTTGCTTCCGCATGTTTTACAAGACTTGTTTTGTAATAACGTTGACTCTGTGATGATGTAATCTATTTGCAAACGTCTGTGAAATGTTGTAACGTACGATATGTTATGTTGAATTACTGTGATCTTGGTTGTATGCAAGTTGGTTTGAAATCCTTCGAGATTTCAGTTGACTACCGGGTTTATATGGGCTCAAGTTCGAGAATTTGATCGTTTCGGCGATTGTTTTTGTACTTGTGCTCTTATAAATTGGTCGGTTCTGTGACAAGAGTTGTCGTAGGGAAGGAGGAAAGGCTGATTCTATTCTCCACGGGAAATACTGCAGGAAAATAGAAAAGACCGGTGGTTTTCTATTCTCTTGTGTTCCCATTCAACGAAAGGATGGTGTTGGCGACGTGGCTTCCTTGAAAATATGCTAGCGGGATTCTCTTGTTTAGGTATAGTAGATAAGTATAAAGAACTCATCGTCTTGGTGCCTAGCTTAGGTGACTCGAGCTCGGTCACCAAGGCGATCAGGGTTTTCCGTTCCTCCCTCCTCGTTCCCGTCCTAATCCCACGTTGATCTGAGGATTTGAGTCCAATTTCCTAAATCACGTTTATGGCGTCCTTTGTCGGATCTCTCGAAAAAGGAGCGTGGACTCAAATTGCTAGCCCACGTGTGTCTTCTCACCGGTGACCCGAGTGTTTGTGGTCTGCCGGGGAGCAATTTCCCAGGATGATGAGAGGGTCACGGGCCTTCTCGAGAAGATGAAGCTCTTGGCATCGGAGAAGAAGGGATACTGAAGGCGATCTGCGAAGGCATCCGAAAATGCACACACCATCGGTGAAAGCGGGACTAGCGGACCAGATCCCTCGTGTCCCAATGAAGTTCATGGCATGGAATTGCCGGGGCCTTGGCAACGCCCTGACAATGCGTGGACTTCTGCGGTGTCAGAGGTCAGTTCAGGCAGACATTCTTTTCCTGTCTGAAACACGCTTGGATGATCATGGAATGGAGAGGATAAAGTTTTCTTTGGGGCATCTAATCTTCCGGAGGTAAAGGGATGGAAAAGGAGGGGAATTGTAGTGTTATGGAGGACTTGGGTTAATGTGAGTTTGCGAACTTATTCAATTAATCACATTGATGTTGATGTGGTGGAGGATGACGGTTTTGCTTGGTTATTCACTGGTATCTACGGAGAGCCAAGGATGGAGCTAAAGCATCGAACTCGGAAATTATTGAGGGACCTTCACGGGTTGCGAGATATGTCGTGGCTGTGTCTGGGGAGACTTCAATGAGATTCTCCATCACCATGAGAAGGAAGGGGTGCCATGGTCATAGGCGTGCTTGGACAGCTTTAAGTGCACTCTTGATGACCGTAACCTCTCAAATTTGGGGTTCACTAGAGGCGTGTTCACGTGGCGTAAAGCATCACCATCATAGTGAGGACTATATCAAAGAGAGATGGACCCCTTGAGGTGGCAAATGGAGGGTGGCATGCCGTGTTCCCGTGTGTGGTATGTGCATAACGGTGATCCGTACCATTCCGACCATAGACTAGTTATTATCATGACAGAAAGTCGATAGGAGAAGGAGAGCGGTGGGGAAAAGCAATTTGCTTTTGAAGCAAGTCAAGCTTCGGAGGACCATTCTTTGAGAGGTGGTGAACGAGGTTTGGGAGTCTGGAGCAAGGTTTTCATTATCGGAAATAAAAATTTATCGGAGGTCATGGATAAATAGGATAAGCAAGATATATCGGAAATATCGGACCAAATTAAAAAAAAATTCAAATTGTTTTGAAAAAATTTCATAGAATTTGACTTGAAACTATTCCTAAGCTATTAAACATCACTTGTTCACAGATAAAAACAAGAATAAAACATTATAGTGTGGGACCGTCGCACGACTGAATTTGGGTTGTCTGTGTGGGAGCAGGAAAGAAGGGAAAAATTTGGCCGATGCCAAATTTTATCGGACCCTGTGGATAGAAAGGAAATTGCGGAAATTTCCGTGAATTTCGGCCGATAAAGAAAACCTTGGTCTGGAGGTATGGAGGGGGAGGTGCCAATAGCAGAGGTAATCAATGGTTTAGCCCTTGGACTGCAAGATTGGGGTTCTAATGTCCTAAGAGATTTAGAGAAGAGATTGAAGAAGGCTAAGAAAGAGTTGGAGGGGTGTAGGAGGATGGTGACCTCGCAGCAAACAGTAACAAAAGAAGCAGTCTTGCGGTTCAAGGTGGATAGATTAGAGGAGCAAATTGACATTTTTTGGAAACAAGGAGCTCATGTGAACTGGTTGATGAAGGGACATGGAAACACCGCTTTCTTTCAACCACTATGGGAATCAGGAGATTTGCCGAGTGCCCCTGGCACTCGGCAAAGGGTTTGCCGAGTGTGACACTCGGTGAATTTTTATCGGCAAACAGACTTTGCCGAGTGTTTTTTGTCGGACACTCAGCAAAGACTTCACCGAGTGTCCAAAATACACTCGGCAAACATTTTTTTTGAAAAAAAAGCCACCACAAACATTTTTTTCGAAAAAAGCCACCACCGGCCGATCTCCGTCGGCCGCTGTCGGTCTCCCCGGCGGCGCCCTTCCCCTGCGTCTCGCCTCGGCTCCCCGGCTTCACGGCCGCCGCCACGAGCCACCACCACCACGCCACCGCCGCCCACCACCACCACGCCACCACCCGCCACACCGGGGAAGAGAGCGAGAGGAGGGTGCGGCTGCCGGATCCAGGGAAGAGAGGGAGAGGAGGGGGTGGCCGGGCTGGATCCACCGCCGGGGAAGAGAGAGAGGAGGGAGGCAGCCAGTGGGAAGATAGGGAGAGGAGGGGGCGGCACACGGATCAGCACGGGAAGAGAGAGGAGGAGAGGAGGGGAGGGGCGGCCAAGGTGGGAAGAGAGGGAGAGGAGGGGGTGGCCGCGCCGGATCCACCGCCAGGGAAGAGAGAGGAGGGGGCGGCCACGCCGGATCCGCCGCCGGGGAAGAGAGAGGAGAGAGAGGAGGGGGGCGCCGATGGTGGGAAGAGAGGAGAGGAGGGCGGCGGCCGGGCAGATTCAGCCTCCCCGTGAGCCACCGTCGCTGGATCCGCCCGCGCCGGGGCCGGATCTAGTGGAGGCGGTGGAGGGAGGGAGGTGCGCCGGCGAGGGAGGAGGGGAGGGCAGGCCGCGCTGACATCGAAGAGGGAGGAGGGGAGGGTGGGACCGCGCCGGGGCCGAGAGGGAGGAGGGGGCAGCCCGTGTGCGGGGAGGGGGTGGCGCGTGCCCGTGTGCGGAGAAGAAGAGGGGGTACGGACGCGGCGTGGGGAGAAAGGGAGCATGCGGACGCGGCCGCTAGGGTTAAAAAAAGATTTTTTTCGTTTGCCTAGTGTCCCAGATCTGGGCACTCGGCAATGTTCTTTTTTCCATTTTTTTCTTCTGGTATTTTTTCCTTTGCCGAAAATTTTGCTAGAAAGTCAAACATCTAGGTCTAGGCTGGATCAGGGAGGAACATTTTATTTCACTAGTCAAAGGTTGTGTAGAGAAGTGCATGACCGGGTTTAAGATAGATGGTCATACGATCAAGAGGGGTAAACTTGTTTGCATATTGGTCATCTAGTGCCACTTAAGTGATCTAACTTTGCATGCAATGCTAGGATCGAGTGGCGTTGAAAGAGCACGTGAAAATCCTTTGAAAAATGTTTGTGAAAAGCTAACACATGTGCATAAGGTGGTGTTACACTTGGTAGTGTTGGCATATTTGCAAAGGGTAGGAAGAAAGAAGCAAGGAGGTGTTTTCTGTAGGCGTCTAACCCCACGCGTAGATGGTCCGACGCTATGCATAATGGTCTGACGCTACGCATAATGGTCTGACGCTATGCGTAGGACCCATTCAGACCGGTCTGGACCTTTCTGGACACGTTCTGTTGAGCATCAGATCCTACATTTAATGGTCTGAAGCTATGCTAGGACCTGGTCCGACTGGTCTGGAGCTCTCTAGATGTTCTCTGTTGGACATTGGACCATATGCGTGGATGATCTGACGGTGTCGGACCGTACACATAGAAGGCGCATGCGATTTAGCCGTTGGGCACCAATGGTCGCCTTCAAACGGCTAGTACATGTGGCGTGATCTAAGACCATCGAACCCTAACGAAATGGTCCGACGCTACGCGTAGGACGGTCCAACACTACACGTAGAATGAGCAGTTTTCGCCAAATGACTAGCTTAGCTCTTGGGGCTATAAAAGGAAGTAGTGGTCGGCCTTGGCCGGTGCTTGGCACCCTTGGGACTTAGAGCCCATGCTTGGGGAAGGATCCTAAACAAAGTTCTATCAGCTACACCAAAGTGAATAGGGCCATCACCGAAATAGCCAAAGAGTACCAAATCTCAACTGAGTATGAAAGGTATGCTTCTGGCAACCACAGTCATAGTAGAACATGTGCAAGAGATGCTAGCTGTGAGGGAGGTGATCTCGCACCTGTCAGACTAACACAGGTGTCACCACCTTGACCAACCCGTGCCAATCTCAACCGACATGAGGCCCCTCAGGAGAATGTTATCTACATCTCCTCTTCAAGATCATTTTAACGGTCGAGTTCCACAAAACCATCCAAATGGCATACCAACATGTAACATGAATATTATGCCATCACACTAGGGAATTTGAGTTAACTAATCAACTTTACTTGATAACAAATAACAACGGGATAATGGTACACAAATGTTTCTTAATTAACCCTGTATGGTTCATCTCCATTTTAATCTCACTCGAAGTAATTATCAGGGTTAACATACAACTCATCTTGGAATCGCCCATTCCAAGGTCTACTAATCATCGGTGGAGTGAGCTTGGCTCAGGTCAACCGAATCGAAGATACCATCAAAACAACTTAACGACCGCACCGTGAGTACATTGCATACTCGCATGACTTAATTCCAACATAGAATATTTGGTGGATGCAGGGATTTATCAGACATTTGTATATTTGTAGAAAAGCGATGGCGTTTATTAAAGAATGACATGCTCATTAATTGGATTTAATTTATCTAGTCATGGTAACTCTATGCATGGTAATAATAAATCCATAAAGTTTAAGTGATCACAATATAATCCAACACATCATTAATTCCACATTCTCTGTACAATGGGTATAGAAGTAAGAACTACCGAAGGTTCCGTCCCGAGGGACTTTAGGCTTTCAAGTGAACTCTATAGAGGTGTACAACTGTACCCACACAGAAGAACGAGACTAACCACCATACCCGTGAGCAAGGGTAAGGGTTGCCTCACGTCTCTAACCTTTCCCTAATCCAGGCCGAATATCCACAAAAGCATTGATAAGTTCCCAGGTAATGCTACCATCATCTACCCGACGCCACCCTCGTGCCAGTTTCACGGATAGGCAAGTCACAATTAGTTACTTGGCTTGTCGCCCCCCTTTGCGACATGTGGTATGTACTTGTGGTTACTCGGACTCACTATCCCAATGAACAGACCTTAATTACTCCACGAGTTACATCACCTAGGATCCAACACCCACCGTGACCATACCCGTCGCATGAATAGAGATTTTCGATTGATCATCAAGATTATAATTCAAGTTAGGATTGGTTTTTAATCATGAAATGCAAACTCATAATGAAACAAATAGGGTTCCTAATAGTGGGGTGCCTGCCTGGTCATGCCGTTCGAATAATCGAAGCTGACGATGATGACTTATACACATTCCTCATGTCCATAAAGAGTCCTAAGAGAGATGATAAACGAAATTGGAGATAATTGATAGGGAGGCGGACATAAAGATTGAGACTTTGATTTGGAACATGGGAAGAGGCATCCAAACTTGGCTCTACTATTGAACTATTTATTACCTAGTTAGTATTAGTATTGTTGACCACTTGGGTAAGTTTCTAATCAACATGACATCCTCTGTCATCATGATGGACTCTACCCTGTATGTGGCGGAGACTCCGCTGGATTTGACTCAAGGGTTACTTGGTTCAGGTTTGGTTCAGTTAGGGTCGAAGAAGAAGAGTTAAAAGAAATCCAAGGGATGCATGGGTGATTGAGCTAGGTGAAGATCTCTTGAACTTACTCTACATATGATAGAACCACCACCAGCAAGAAATCTTCAATCTTGCACCAAAAACCACATTATGGCATACAACATTTGACATGGAAATTTACATATTCCAACATGTCAGCATGGAGGCAGGATGGACATATATAGGCCATATATTAAGCACACTTTGACTCACCAAAGCATTCACCAACCATCGTGGAGGAGGAGGAGGAGAAGAAGAAGGAGAAGGAGGAGGAGAAGGAGAAGGAGGAGAAGAACAAGGAGGAGAAGGAGAAGGAGGAGGAGGAGGAGGAGGAGGAGAAGAGCTAAACTATATCCAAGCTATCAGCCTCAGGAGCCATCAAGGAGGAGGCCCATGAGGGTCGAGGTGGTCGATCAACGTGAAGACCAAGGCAAGCCAAGAATATCCAAGATAGGCGTATCTAGACGGTAGTTATGATCTATCTGTTGTGCATTCCATGTAACAAACTAGGAATCCAATCTGTTAGCCCAATCGCCCTCATTTGTAACCCTACCACCAATGCCTATATAAAATAGGGTAGGGACCTCGTGATCGGGATCCAACTCATCTCATTCCAATCTACTAAGTAGCTAGAAGCATCAACCCCTGTATAAGTATACGAATACAAGAAGAGTAGCATCACCACAGGACTAGGGTTTTACGCGCACCATGCCCTGAACCAGTATAAATCATTGTGTCTCATATGCTACCATCTGATTCCATCTACGCGATCACTAGGCATTGACAGAGCTAATTCATCTGACAACTATGCACTTACCAACTATATATTATTACGATATACGTGTGGATGAGGATCGGAGTCGTCTAAACAACATGCGTGGCTAGACACTCCTGTCTCTGAAAACTAACTTGCATTGGTTGAGCATCTATTTATGTATCTAGCCAGATTGAGCATCTGGTCATCCATGCATGTTGGGGTACATGTGTATCGATGCATGTGAACCACCAGCCAGTCAAGAATATATTCGTGGACAGGTTGGTCTTATATCTAATTAACTCCATAGTTATGGCATGCATGCATGGGTTCTTTTTCCTGTCTTTGGTTTGTTTTCTTCTTCTTTTTTGAACATTTGGTTTGTTTTCTTTGTGCATATATACTCATCACTCGTTCTTAGCGTAAACAGTGTAGGAAAGGTATATATGCATAGATTGTATATATGTGAGCAAAATGAAAGGAGGAGGTGGATCGCTGGTGCCAGGTGGGGTACGGTCACCTCACCGCGTTGTGGGCAGCCGCTGCATCCTAATGGCCGGCTGCGTTCTGTATCGTCGCAAAAAGTGTTATGTAATAGTTTCTTAGTAGCGCCGGTGCGCACTTTTGGCTCCTAAAGGGCTAGTGCTCCAAGGCTATGGTGCGCTGCTTGCATTCTTGGCCAAGCAGGGCTAATTGTTAGTCAAAGGTAACAAATTTTGAATTTCGAAATACGTGCATGCCTTATATTCCGGGACGGAGGGAGCAACTTAAAAAAGATAAGGTTCTTGATGAGGGAAATTACATATAGTGAGTGGAAACTGGAAAGATGATGAGTTGGGTGATGGAAGTGCCATCAGTACGTGATCGAGCCCCATCCATAGTCAACTCCAACGACTGCGACGTCGTGTGCCGATATATATCGTGTTATGAGTGCCACTGTGCAGCGTCGTAGCGACGGTGCATCAGTGTCATCAGTAACGAGCGACCCTGTCGTGTATACCTTTGTGATGAAGTACGCGAGCAAATTCGCAGTTATTTGAATGTATGCAGAATATTCCACTGGAACTGCAAGTGTGTTCCCATAGTTAATCCCGTCCACCCCCCTTGTCTGAATCTAGCTAGGTGCTGGGATGGCGTGCGTGCGTGCGACCTTTCATTCAAGTCGATCGATATCACCACGTACTGTCTGTATCTGCGGTGCGACTTGAGGCGCCGTAACTGCTGTTGCCTCCTTGCAGGATTCAGAGGCAGGCTCCACTCCAGTAATGCAAGTTTGACAAGCCGTTGGTACTTGCAAGTTGCAAACATATGCATATGCATGTGGACATGGACGACGACGACCACGTTAGCAGCACCGCAATTAATCGGCATGTTCGCTGGTTGGTTTCTGAACTAGTTTGTGCTGGCTGGTGCTGTTTTATTGTGAGAGAAAAAAACTGTTGGCTGGCTGGTTTGGGCTGGCTGAAACCAACAAGCGAACAGGCCGAATATAGTCGAGGATGAAGGATGGCATGCAGCTGCTAAGGATGGAAAATGGAAATAGATATCCGAATTATCTGATATCCGTATCCGCTAAAACTTGTAATATGAATATCCGTATCCGTATCTGTTTATAACGTGGTAACCTAATGGATATATCGGAATTCGTTGCAGGATTCAGAGGCAGGCTCCACTCTTGTAGTGCAAGTTGGACAAGCCGTTGGTACTTGCAAGTTGCAATTAATATAGTCAAGGATGAAGGATGGCAGCTGCTGTGGCCGGCATGTCGTGGAACGGTTTCCTTAATGTAATTATATTTAACCGTGACGGAACCAAATCCCCAGCGCTCCAAATTAATAACTTAAATGACCACCAGCTAACCAACATTATACGTACCTGCAAGTTATGTACACGTGCGCTACTACTAGTAGCTAAGTACATACATATATAGTAGTTCTAGCTAATCATCCACTTAAATTTACCTAGTATAGTGCCCGTGCTAACGCCACGGCTTGATTTTATGGATGCACACAAAAACAAGCAAATGACGATATTATTTCATAGTTTAAGTTTTACACAATTTTTTTGAGGGCAACAAGTTTCATGCAACTGTTAAATAACAAGGCATAATATTATAATAAAGTTGTCTCGCCTGAACCATTGACGACACAAGGAAAAATCATTTGAAGCTACAGAGTGAAAAGAACAACACTTTATGCATGCAGCTCCTCTCCAGATCACCCAAATACGAATCATCTCGCTGGCACCTTCGCCCCCACCATGTGAATGACATATTTATGCTCAGTACATCAACGATGTCCTCCCAGTATTATGACTGCACCATCTGGCCGGAAAATCATATCCGTCTTCTCCTGAAAAATGTGTCTGCATCACTCCTACCAATTTTGACACAAACATTATTAATAGAAGGTACAATTTGCCTTTGCATTACCAACCCAGGAGAAAGAACAAAGAACACATACTTCTTCTGATATAAACCGAAGATGCCACTGCAATAACGTACCGGGTTGTATTACACAGGGTACATGAGAAATTTTACAATGGTTGGAAAAAATATGGACCATCCATGAGCTAGATCGAACGGTGTAAAAATAGAAGGTACCTGTATAAAAGTACTCGGTACTAACAAAATAGTGGGGATAGTGTCAAAATAGGTAGGACCAGTACCGAAAAAGGAGGTCAGTTTCGAAATTATTTGGATTTGTTTTTTTCGGTTAAGGGTAAATCTGTAATTTCAATCTGTAATTTCAACCCCTTCATCGATGGCACAACACTGTCATCCCATCCCATCTCAGTCTCACCGTCGATGGGAAGAGCAACCACACTGTCGCCGCCGTCGCACCAGAGGCCGCCCGCAGCAGTGCCGCCCGCAGCGGATGTAACCCGGCCGCCTGTGCCGTGCTTCATCCCGGCAGGGTCGGCATGTACTTACAAGCTAAGCCACGCCTCTTCCTCAAGCAGAAGGACGCCAAGGTGACGCCCACGTCGGAAGACCTGCCGCAGCTCGTGGGCCATGCCGCCCGGCCGCCAGCATGCGGACACGCACACGTCGGTGACCGCGGGAACGCGCGCTCCGCCAAGCACAAAAGCTCCACGCATGCGCAACACTCCGACAGAACAAAAGCTCTGCTTCCTAGAGCTCCGGCAGAACGCAAGCGCAGCACCGTCACCGTGACAGTATGCGCAGTTTGTCCAAAAGCTCAGCTTCTTAGAGCCGCTCGCGAATCGGAAGAAAAATGACATTGCCTGTGAATCGGCCTCCTGAAGAAGGCTGGCTCCGAGCGAAAAGCAGCAGCTGCATGGCGTGCGCTGAGGCGAGAGAAACAGTCAAACAGAAAAGAAAGAGCTCTCGTGAGATGACGGATATACCCCCCATAATAAAAATTACATTTAATACATAATCTTCGTCAAACAATTGCTTGCAAAATAGGAAAAGCGAAAGTATTTGGAAGTACCGAAGTACTTTCCCAACCATTGTAGCACCTGCAAAAGTGCAACGACGTACTTATGTATTAATTAATGCAAACAAATTAATATAAAATATAAAGCCCAAAAAATAAAATTGTTTACCAACATGCCCAAAAATAAAAATATCAAGCACCTGTCCAGCAATATATATTTACATGAGGAGTGATAAAAATGGTTTGAGTATACCCACTGTTAATCACCAGTTCAAGGCATCTTTATAAACAATATTCTTGGTGCTCTTCCCTGTAGGATCCTATTCTTCTTTTGGTTTAGCCAAAATTCTTGTTGTTGATATTGATACCCCCTTGATAAACCAACATAAAGTTGTCCATGCGAGAACACGGGTTTTGGAAGATAGATCCCAACATTAGGGATGGTTTGTCCCTGCGATTTATTTATGGTCATGGCAAAACTTAACCGTACTCGGAATTGTTTTCTCTTGAACTTGAAAGGAAGGGAAATATCATCTGAGGGAGACAGCGGGGGCCTTGGTATGAAAACCCTTTTTCGCGCATCTTGTACACCAACGATCTCGGCATCAATTGCATTGTTTTGCAATGCTCTGAATATAAGCCTTGTTTCGTTGCACAATCAGTTGTTAGGATCAAGATTGCGGAGAAGAATCACAGGACAGTTGATTTTTAGCTTCAGCTCGTGCGGGGGAGGCCATTTGGAGTTATCGAGCTCAAAAAATCAATAGAGAAGTGATTCTGAGGATCGTCAAGAACTGTGCCGAAGCTGTGGTAAACGTTTTCCTCACCTGAAAACCTATCAATCATCATTGCGTTCAGCCTATCAATATGTTCATTTTTTGGTCGATAGAATGGCACGGGAGCTCATATAGGCGGCTGATATTGCATGTTCTTCAAGTGATGGGAAAACATCTTGAATGAGATTGTTGACTGCCACCTCCGTGTCAGTATAACCAATCACAATGTCAACATAATCATCTCCAATTGTTTCTTCGGTTTTATTTCCAATTCGAAATAGGTACTCTGAAAACCAAGGGTCAGATTGTGCCCTCATGTTACGTGACAATCTTATCTTCCTGGAATTCTCCCACAAATAGGATCTTTGCAATGTAGCATCAAGTTACATGTGCTCGTGTCCCACGTGTCACCACAGGAAGGACCTGTCTGAAGTCTCCACCAAATACCATGACCTTTCCTCGAAATGGCAAAGCACATTCCATAATATCCTGTAGGGACCTATCAAGTGTTTCAACGCACTGACGCTTGGTCATGGCAACTTCATCCCAAATAATCAAAGATTCCCTACGAAGCAACTATGCAGTGCCACTTTGCTTCATAAAGCTACACATGCTGTTGTCCCCAATTTTAATTGGAATTTTAAACCTTGAGTGTGCAGTGCATCCTCTGGGCAATATCGATGCCGCTATACCAGATGTGGCTGTTGCGATGGCTATTAATCCTTCGGACCAAACTCTAGCAAGGAGGGCCTTGTATAGGAATGTCTTGCCCATGCCTCCAGGACCATCTACGAAAAAAACTTGGCTCTTATTAGCAAATACATGCTGAATGATTTCATCAAACCCTTCACGCTGCTCCTTGTTAAGAGATTCAAAAATATGTAAGTGTTCTTGGTCTATGGTGACATTTTGTTCCTCTCTAACCTCTTTCATCATATCACTAGAGCTTTTACCCACGTCGCAAACAGGTGGCAGACCATAATCTCTTATATCCTTCCTCATTGAGTGAACCATATTCCATATGTCTCAGTACCATTTGCTCCACTGCTGACGTGTTGCTATTGTGACATCTGAAGTCTTCACCTAGAGCGTCCTTATGCTTGTCCCATAGTCCACATATGTTAACAAGAATGGTAGCAAACAACCTTCGCAAGGCACACAACATCTGGAAAGTGGTGGCCTCAGTCAAGCAGTCATCGATTGATTTGTCCGTCTTAGTAAGCCCTCTTTTGTCGCATGCTTCCCTAAAATTAGAGTATGTGACACTAGACACTGTTCTCAAATCCTCATATGATGTTGCACCTCTCACATGATTCAGTAGAACTCTTAGGAAGTATCTCTCTCCTTCACCAGGGTTTGCATAGACAATCTGCCCTATCCGTCCTGACGTTTGTTTCCTTATTTGCCACATTTTTTCCCTTTGATCCAATGGTAGTATTCTAGGAATTTTTGTAGGGAGAGGAATCTAGAGCACTATAAGACAGCCCAATGTTGTAGCCCCCTTGTTCCATGTTGCTAAAAAGCATCTTTTAGTGTTTATTGCATATACCATTAGTCAAGTTACAAGATCATAGCTTTAGTTGAGCACTAGCATCATACTACCCAATGCAATAACCCATAGGAATCAAGGAATCCAGATATCAAATAGCTAGAAAAATTACTACGGTTGCCAAGGTAGACACGTGCATATGATTAAAATGATAATAAGGTGAATAGGACAACAAGGAAGATCACATGCTATACTTGCCTTAAAACACCGATCCTTCGGTAAGCTTTAATCTTCAACGTTCTTCTTCTTCTTCTTCTTGATCACCACGTATATTTCACCGACTGGACATAATCATAAAGCACCACACAAGCATCCATACAATCATTCACGAAGTAAACAATAGAACTAAATCAGAACAGTACACCAATCATAGAAAAATAAGTAAAAGAGTTTGAAACACGATTCTACGCATCACTACCAACACACAGTCGCAAGAAGCACTCTAATCGGAGCTAAGTTGGAAAAGGTACATCTACCGATAGATCTGCTTTATACATGGAAAAGAAAACTATAGGCTTCATTTATTTTAACTATTGAAAATAATATAAATTGAATTAAGTCAAATTTAGATTTGAATTATAAAACTAAAATAAAACAAGTCATATTTTATTTATGAAATCCAGTTGCATAATTATTATCCAAATTAGAAGTTAAACCATGAAATTCTAGTATTAGTGACATGATAAACATTGTCACTAACACGTAGATCTCATTGTAATGAATCTAACACAACTTGAATGGGTCAATTCGGAGCTAAAACGTAGAAAAGATAAAATAAACAAGATTTTCTTTAGTAAAATAATAGATTAAATCTAACCTCGAATTTTAAAACTTGAAAACCCACTTAACAGTAGTATGAACATGTAGATTATGGAATTACGAACCTAACACAATTTGAACGGATCAAAACAGAGTTAAAATAGAGATTTTATGGCTAAAACAAAATTAGTGGTAAAACTGTAAATAGGTGAAAACGTACTTTGGATCTAAACCGAAGAAACTACGCTTTCCAAAGAAGAAAACGTAATCTGTGATTACGCTTTGGACCGTGGGTTTGAAAACAGAAAACTGGAGTGGCTCTTGAGGAAGATGGCCTGCGAAGGGGACGGTATGGGATGATCTAGACCATTGGATCGAAGATGGACGGCTCAGATTAAAAGAGATGGAAGCAGAGAAATGAGAAGAGACAGAGGCGCGAGAGTTGTCGTGGGGAAGGAGGAAAGGCTGATTCTATTCTCCACGGGAAATACTGCAGGAAAATAGAAAAGACCGGTGGTTTTCTATTCTCTTGCATTCCCATTCAACGAAAGGATGGTGTTGGCGACGTGGCTTCCTAGAAAATATGCTAGCGGGATTCTCTTGTTTAGGTATAGTAGATAAGTGTAAAGAACTCATCGTCTTGGTGCCTAGCTTAGGTGACTCGAGCTCGGTCACCAAGGCGATTAGGGTTTTCCGTTCCTCCCTCCTCGTTCCCGTCCTAATCCCACATTGATCTTAGGATTTGAGTCCAATTTCCTAAATCACGTTTGCGTCCACTGTCAGATCTCTCTGAAAAGGAGCGTGGACTCAAATTGCTAGCCCGCGTGTGTGTCTTCTCACTGGTGACCCAGTGTTTATGGCTACCGGGGAGCAATTTCCCCAGAGGATGGAGAGGGTCACGTGCCTTCTCGAGAAGATGAAGCTCTTGGCATCGGAGAAGAAGGGGATACCTGAAGGCGATCTGCAGAAGGCATCCGAAAATGCACACACCATCAGTGAAGGCGGGACTAGCGGACCAGTCCTACGTGTCCCAATGAAGTTCATGGCATGGAATTGCTGGGGCCTTGGCAACGCCCTGACAATGCGTGGACTTCTGCGGTGTCAGACGTCAGTTCAGGCAGACATTCTTTTCCTGTCTGAAACACGCTTGGATGATCGTGGAATGGAGAGGATAAAGTTTTCTTTGGGGCTGTCTAATCTTCTGGTGGTAAAAGGGGATGGAAAAGGAGGGGGAATTGTAGTGTTAGGGAGGACTTGGGTTAATGTGACTTTGCGAACTTATTCAATTAATCACATTGATGTTGATGTGGTGGAGGATGACGGTTTTGCTTGGTTATTCACTGGTATCTACGGAGAGCCAAGGATGGAGCTGAAGCATCGAACTTGGAAATTATTGAGGGACCTTCACGGGCTGCGAGATATGTCGTGGCTATGTGCGGGAGACTTCAATGAGATTCTCCATCACAATGAGAAGGAAGGGGGTGCCATGGTCATAGGCGTGCTTGGGCAGCGTTAAGCGCACTCTTGATGACCGTGACCTCTCAGCCTTGGGGTTCACCAGAGATGTGTTCACGTGGCGTAACCATCACCATCATAGTGAGGACTATATCAAAGAGAGACTGGACCCCGCAGTGGCAAATGGAGGGTGGTGTGCCAGGTTCCCGTGTGTGGCTGTGCATAACGGTGATCCGTACCATTCCGACCATAGACTAGTTATTATCATGACAGAGAAGTCTGATAGGAGAAGGAGAGCGGTGGGGGAAAAGCAATTTGCTTTTGAAGCAAGTCTGGCTTCTAGGAGGACCATTCTTGAGTGGTGGTGAATGAGGTTTGGGAGTCTGGAGGTATGGAGGGGGAGGTGCCGATAGCAGAGGTAATCAATGGTTTAGCCCTTGGACTGCAAGATTGGGGTTCTAATGTCCTAAGAGATTTAGAGAAGAGATTGAAGAAGGCTAAGAAAGAGTTGGAGGGTGTAGGAGGATGGTGACCTCACAGCAAAGCAAAGAATAACAAAAGAAGCAGTCTTGCGGTTCAAGGTGGATAGATTAGAGGAGCAAATTGACATTATTTGGAAACAAGGAGCTCATGTGAATTGGTTGATGAAGGGACATGGAAACACCGCTTTCTTTCGACCACTATGGGAATCAGGAGATTTGTCGAGTGCCCCTGGCACTCAGCAAAGCCTAAAAAACACTCGGCAAACGACACTCGGTGAATTTTTATCGGCAAACAGACTTTGCCGAGTGTTTTTTGTCGGACACTCGGCAAAGACTTCGCCGAGTGCCCAAAATACACTCGGCAAACATTTTTTCGAAAAAAGCCACCACCGGCCGGTCTCCGCCGGCCGCCGTCGGTCTCCCCGGCGGCGCCCTTCCCCTGCGTCTCGCCTCCACTCCCCAGCTTCACGGCCGCCACCACGAGCCACCACCGGCCACCACCACCACGCCACCGCCGCCCACCACCACCACGCCACCACCCGCCACGCCGGGGAAGAGAGGGAGAGCAGGGTGCAGCCGCCGGATCCGGGGAAGAGAGGGAGAGGAGGGGGTGGCCGCGCCGGATCCACCGCCGGGGAAGAGAGAGGAGGGAGAGGAGGGGGAGGGGCGCCGGCGGTGGAAAGAGAGGTAGAGGAGGGGGCGGCCGCGCCGGATCCGCCGCTAGGGAAGAGAGAGGAGGGGCGGCCGCGCCGGATCTACCACCAGGGAAGAGAGAGGAGGGGAGTAGCGCCGGTGGTGGGAAGAGAGGGAGAGGAGGGGGCGGCCGCGCCGGGGCCAGATTCGGCCTCCCCATGCGCCACCGTCGCTGGATCCGCCCGCGCCGGGGCCGGATCTGGTGGAGGCGGTGGAGGGAGGGAGGTGTGCCGGCGAGGGAGGAGGGGAGGGCAGGCCACGCCGACATCGAAGAGGGAGGAGGGGAGGGTGGGGCCGCGCCGGGGCCGAGAGGGAGGAGGGGGCAGCGTGTGTGCGGGGAGGGGGTGGCGCGTGCCCGTGCGTGGAGAAGAAGAGGGGGGTGCGGACGCGGCGTGGGGAGAAGGGGAGCGTGCGAACGCGGCCGCTGGGGTTAAAAAAAGATTTTTTTTTGTTTGCCGAGTGTCCCAGATCTGGGCACTCGGCAATGTTCTTTTTTCCATTTTTTTCTTCTGGTATTTTTTCCTTTGCACGTAAGGAATTGCCTGGCTAGTTTCTTCAGAAGAAGCTAAATCGACCACATAATAGAAAATGACGGTAATTTGAAATGGAATGGAACAATGATCCTCAGTTTTCTGTCTGTGGACTATGGAGATTTCGTTCATTTCTAACGTGGGGGGTACAGAGTAACCAGCTTAATGATTTCAATTTTTTTTATAACGGCTGCTAATAATAGGTAATCAATAGTCGTCTCATGTCATGTGCCATCTTTGGTACTTGATAATAAGAAATTAAGAATATGAGATCTTGTAGGATCAGCATGGGGTGCGTGCAATATTTTATTAGCAAAAAATAATCTACCGTTGAGCAACAGAATTCCTGTGACAAAAAAAATAGAGGACTGCTGGCGCACTTGCAATAAATGAATGAAGAATGCACAGCACAACCCTTTATAACGTCGATTGTACCACCCGATTTTAAGAACAAAACCAGATACACACCATATGTGAGCTCAAGAAGTCAAATCTCATATATAACTATAAATAAGGGTAATACCAATAGACAATGCTCAATATATAACGTACTTAGTATAAAGAATATAACCTTAGATAGCAATAAGCGGAATCACAACTCCGATCTTCGGGTCAAGACTCCAATTCCACCGGAACAACTGACTGGTTGATCACAAGTCTAATTTCTCCAAACTCTAACAATCTATTACCCATTCGGGATTTTTTTCCAAATAATTGAAAATAAAGCAAGCGTAAGTACATGTCGTACTCAACCAAACTCATCATTAACTTTCTCGAGTTCTTCTACCTATTTTTTTCTTTTACTATTACAAATAACATATCCCAAGAAGAGAATTTCCTTCAGCAAAACTCACTTCCTAACTTAGTAAAGCATTGAGATGTTTTGAGTCTCCATTAAATTAACTGTAGATGTCCAACATCTCCTTCCTATGCCAACTTATCCTAGGTATGTTGAAAATTAACTCCCAATTGATAATAACTTCAAAATGATAACCAATATGGGAAAATACCCGAGCTTTTGGATCAAACACATATTTAGCGAAAACACCTGCACTTAATAGTGACTTCCCATCCAGAGACATAACCCATACCTCAAGTGAATCACCAGAACGTATGAAGCCTTCGTCTTGCGACTTCTTTCACTTGGCTACCCCCCTTAAGGAAAGATAAAGTAGGGGAAACAAAAAGGGTAGCTTGCACCTTCTTTCAGATGAGCTAACTAGTTTCAAGACATTCTGACATCCCGATGATACTCTTGTATATGGGCAAGGACAAGAAATTCTAAAATTCCTCATGAGCAGAAAACAGCAGCATAGTAAAACAGCTGTAATTATCATTCTATTAATTCAATGAAGTTATAGCTTATACCGTTGGAAAGATTATCAAATCCTCCACAACTTACTTATACAACACTTTTTCAAATTCTGCAGATAACTTAGTCTAAAACTGTGCACAAGAGAAACTGTTCCTGGTTCCAAACAGCACAGATGCATCACCTTGTGATTTTTATTACTCCACAACCAAAATAGATATTAGGGTGATTCTTGCGCTGAGAGAACGATATGGAAGTGTACTATTGTCCAGAATTTTTTCATAATTTTAGGTTATCCAAGAACAGAGATATAAGCTGATAAAGACAAGTTGCGCCCAAAATACAGAATAGGGAAAACAGGAGATAAGCGAAACCTATCTATTTATTGCATTGATCCTTATACCTTAGGCCTATGAACTAAATGAAATTGTGGGAACACCTATAAGATCATTGCAATCATTACAAAGATGCAAAACAATCATAAACATAATGACAAATCAACAAAGCACTAAAGATGCACAACTCAATCATTGACTCAACTTACGATACTACGGTTTTGTTACATAAAGGGCACAAACTCCTATTCCTTAACTATGGATCTTGGGTAATCTAGCATGACTTCTTCATTCATCACTCTCACCGAATGCTTCTTTCGGGTTGGGTATCACTGACACCTTTTGGTAGCAACCTTGTAATGATCTGTCTCTGGCTACTTCCATGGTGTAATTGTTGATTCTTCCGTGGGCAAGATTTAACATAATGTCCTTCCTGCTGGCAATGATAACACTTTCTCTTAGCTGGATCCTTTGTAATGTCATACTCCACAGAATTGTTGCTTAGTGTGTTGTCAGCTTGCTGACTCTGAAGGTTCATCTTTGTTTGACTAGACCGCTTTTTAGCTCGCTTGATCTTTTGGGGTTGAAACTCCTTATAGGTGATTGTCCATCCATCTATGCATACCTCCTGTGGAAAAAGTGGAGTAATCTTAGCTTGAGAAACTTCTGACTCTTTAGGGTCTGATTTTATCTGACTAGGTGTTGACACAAAATGTGACGCACTGTGCCACACACACAGCAAGCCGAAAAGCGTAGCTTCAATCGGATGCCCGGGTGCTTCGTGATCCGGAACGTGCCAGTCAGTTTGACCTGAAAGAAACTGACAAGGGATAAAACAGTTAAATGTCAAACCGGAACATGTCGGGTGAGACCAGACAGTTCCGTATATACGGCCCTGAAGCCACTTACAACGACATACAGCTATAGGAAGCTGTCTGCCAACAAGTTTATAAATCATTCGGCTAATCGTAAGATAGACATACGTAAAGATCTGATTGCCGAATGCATATGCATGGAAAGACATGTTTGAACAAGTGAAATTGATTATGCGTTAATGCATATCCAAGCTCAGCAATCCAGCCGAGTTGGGGTCCATGAAGAAGGAACGTATAGATAAACATGATTAAGCCAATCTAAAACCTGCGTCTGCCGCACGACACCTAGTTTCGTCAAAAACTTAAACGTGATTAACATACATGAACCCACAACATGTGACAATCTAGATTAAAATAATTTGGCCATTACGAGCATGTTATCTATTTGCAAAGGTATTATGAAAGTAATGATTATTGAAGCTCGAATAAAACCATAGAAGAGGGCCGAACAATATCAATCTAGATTGGGCAAAAGTGTGTTACAAATATATAAAATATTTAAAACATGCAACACAGGATAACTTGATGAATCTATTTAGATTTTGCCGTAATCTAATAGAGCCGATAACTGTCTTGCTTCCACTAAGCATATTGAGCAAACGCTTTTGCGCATACGGTATCTACTCATAAACAAAGTATAAGCGAAGACTTCTTGATTGTCAAGCAAAGATCCGCCGCACGATCATTGAAAACAAACAAGACTACTTGCATCACGTTTAAATCCACCGCATGATACTAAACATGATAACAAGGTTGTCGGAACTTACGGAGGTCGACGGATCGATGACTCCTCTCGAAGAACTCGACGACCGCGACAAAAGGACTCGAAAGTTGGCACGGGGCGGTTGTATTGATTTGGTTGTGAACGCCTATTACAATGGTGAGGGTCAATATTTATACCCTAGACGAAACACGAGTCCTAAAGACTACGATTTACAAAGGAACTCTTTAAATAAACTTGGAAACTACGATTCCTTGCCCCAAACTCTCGAGTCCTTTATTATTACAACTTTCATCTTCTCGATCAGCTTTGCTTGCCATCTTCGCTTTCCCGAATGGAGTTATCGCCTTCGAATAACCGACCGCACAAAGCATTTAGCCGACCGCTTGCGTTATTTGCGAACACTCTTCTTCCTGCATGTGGGTCCACTGTCATCTTCGAAATTGACCAAAATCCAAAGTGTTAACACATGCCCCCTCAATTTCGGGATAAAAGTTGTTTTATTCTGAAATTGACCACAAGCTCTTTCATCCTCCTAGGTCATCACCGTTCAAAACCGCAGCCACGCCCAAAATTTCAATCTTTCAAATAAACTTGAACCTCCTCTAAATCTTCAATGGCGACCAGGATGAAATCCCAGAGGTAAACTTTATTTATATTCGGCAACTTTCATCCCATCCTTCCGCTCCTCTTTTGACTTATTCCCCTCGATTTCAATCATCTTCTAAAGGAGTACAAGAGCCAGATTTTGATCCCTTACGCGCCAACCCCGACTCCTATTTCCTTGGCCCAATGGGAAACCACGATCCTTCCGAAATCATTGAGAAGGAAACTCAAAGAATTCCTTTCAAGTCTGGAATTACCTCACCAAACCGATGGCCAAACACGTTCAAGAATTGGCCATTCCCCCAATCACCGGATGGCGCATCGCTGAGTGCAGGAGAATGTTGGAGAAGAGCGGCAGACCATTGGGACGGTCGGGACATCATCATTGTCCAGAGTTATCTTTAGCAGAGAGACACCAGTGAATGATTCCCTTCGATAGCGACTTCTCATTTTTGATCCGACGCTACAAATGCCTTTATCTTCGCCATGGTATTATGACCATCACTCTAGCCGACGTATACATGATGACCGGTTTGAATGTGTCATTGCCATATATCCTTATAAGTACAAGAGCAAGAGTAATCAAAGAGCCGTTAGTTACGGATGTGGATGGGTCAAACATATTGAGAATTACATGAATGCATCCGCTCGCCTCGACAAAAAAGAGTTGAAAGCTTTCATGAATATGTGGCTATCTGATTCATTTTTGTGGAAAATCAATGAACCAACCACAATCACATGGTAATGGTGAAGACTTAGGCTGCGAGCACCCAGATCCCATTAGGCAAATATCTTTTTAGGGTCTCGCTTATCATATGATGCATCGAGATCACCCTTGAGATCGCCAAGGTGGAGAAATTTCTTGTGTGAACGGCCCCTGGTGGCTAATTCAAATGTGGCTCCAACTATATATGCATCAGATAACCCCTGTGAGCCTCTTCAACCTAAGCTTCCCCTCAGTTAACTATGCTCTTCAAGCTATTTTTCAAAGGATTCGGCAATGTGCTCTGGTTTCCTTACAGGGAAAATGAAGATCGACTTTGCCACCGCAAGTTTAGCTATGAAATTGGTTGTTCGGGCCAAGAATCCACGAGAGATTTTCAACTCCTTTATCAAACCTTGCACTTTGCCACCAATTTCATCATGGGAGATTAGTACAATCCACCTATGAGTTCTATTATCCCAACATGGTAGCCGGACAATTAGGATGCGCCAACCCCTTTAAAATTCCTCTTCTCAACAATCATAAAATCAAGGGAAGCAATAACGTAAGGAATGGAAGCCAAGAAGGTCTTTGAATTAGGATGGGAATTACCAATATATGAACCATCTCCATTTGGGCTAATAGATGCTTGCTCATCCCTCTTTGTCTCTTGGTGGCAAGAATGGCATGCTCATATCTTCAATATAGCGAGTTCATTCTTTATGCAAAACTTGCAACCCGATTTTGCTTCCGACGGTGAGGTAATTTCATTATGCCCATCATTTCTTATTCTTGAATCCACTTCTTATTTTAACATCTGGTTATGCACAGGATCTTGAGTTTACTTCCCACCTTAAAGCAATTCAAGTACTATCCGGGCTGGTCCCAAACACCTTTCTGGGGTTTGATGCTCCAAATTTAAAGGAATTCATGAAAACTTCTGCAACTTTGGATTCAGCACCTCTAAAGGCACTCATAAGAACTCCTCATGTTACTTCAGTTCTTTGCATCTTCCGAGGAAAAAGCAAAAGGAAAACACCAAAAGTTTTCTCTTACCCAAGAAACCAAGGACCAAGAAAGCGGATTATCCCTTAAGGCATGAACCTTCATTTTCTTATCGGGTTAACCATTTCATTTGGCGATAAGCCTGACTATCTCTACATTCATTCCTTCCACTTCTATGACCACAAGTCGAAATTCCCATACCGGGTAATACCTCGGCACTGTAGAACCAACCCCAAGTTTCTCACGAAGATGAAGAAATTCATGATAGCGAAATTTGAGAGACCCATGAAGTTTGAAGGTTCAAAGGCTCATAAACTGATGAGACTATAGGTAACATTGCTCAACCAATTCTCCTCTCCTTTCTCTTTAACAACATCTATCTCTTATGCTCATTATCACTTACTTTCTTTGAAATAGATGAGATCTTAGATGAACGGCAAGGGAAATTTCTCTGATCAATCTCCGGATCCGTCTCCTCTGAACCTTCAATCAAGTCCTCCGACCAAGCGGTATATAACTCATCCCGATGACCAATCAGCCCAACAGTAACGCCTTGTCTCATACTATATTTTAGCAAAATTACCCAATCGGCTAACACCTTCTTTCTTTCTCTTTGTTTAGAAGAACATCACTAAACCCGACCACCAGATTACTCCTTCTCTATTGAGGACTACATTATTGAGAAAGGTGAAGAGATCACTTCTCATCAAACTTTGTCACTTGGAGAATCGAGGCTCGGCTAAAAGAAGTGATTATTCTCTTGAATAAGGATACCATTAGTCCAGTTCGAGAATGCGACCCGGATAAAAGACCTTCTTGAACTCATTGATCAAGATATCCCTTACGCTCTCAAAGCTCCCCTAGAATCTGCGGCCCATCTTGATGATCACTTTGCTATGGTGAAAAGGGCAACCAAGAACATATCTTGAGGGCCGCTCTGCGAGAAGGACGAGATCTTTGAAAAAAAGCTGGAGATTAAAGATCTTCACTCTCATATCCGGACTACGAGAAATTCTTTAGCAACCTTGGAGCTGAATCGAGATCCATGGAGGATGAAAAAATCAGACTAGAAGCTCAACTAGCCGGCCCGAATGCCAAAATTCAGTCTCACAGAGGCCCATATAACCAATCTGCCGAAGAACATAGAAGCAACTTCACTAAAAATAGCTTCCGACCATCAAAGAAGACCAGCGGATCAAAAACAAGTTATCCGAAAGATCCGAGTTACGAAGATGAAGATCACAAAGTGCTAGATAATGTTAGCGAATCAGGGTACCGAGGCCATAGAAGCGATCAATCATCTTACGAACCAAAGAGACATTAGGCTTGTAATAAACTTTAAGTGTGATACCCTTTTTCCTTGATTAAACAACTTTATGTTCACTTATTTTCATCCGTTCGGAAAAAAGCAATCGGCCATCTTCCCTTAAATTACTCGATTAGAATGTAGCCGATTGTCTCCATTCTTCCGATAACCGAAACGAATCCAATCCAAACATTTGTGAGGGTATAGCCGAACAACGTTGGCTCAATAAATCATGGAGATATTTCAAGCGACGTTCGACTTAACTCATACCGGCCCACCCGATAACGGTCCATCAAAAGGAAAAACCTACTCCGCCGTTCGATTCTCGTCCCACAACCCGTGGAATTATACGATCTTTAAACTTCGGCTTATAAATAGCCCCTCCCATCGGCCTTCATCACTATCTTTGCCTCAGCGTTCTCACATCCGTCTCTTCCACTTCCTTCGTCTGATTCATTCTAGAAAGAAACCCTAACCTCCGTCAAAGCAAATGACGAACAGCGGCAACCGTGGCAAGCGTCCTGCCGACGGAGAGGCTGAAGGAAGCAGAGCATCACGCTGCCGGCGTCGTGGGTATGATTCGGTTCTTTGCCCCCTTTGTAATTTCCTCGTTCATCTCTTAATTCCGATTTCTCCCTCCCCATTCATCAGGATAAGAGTCATCGCTCCGATCAATACCATCTCCTCCCTCCGGTGTCGGCGGCTCAGCAGGGAACTCCATCTTCCGGCTCCTCCGGGTCTTCCAACTCCTCAAGCTCTTACCATTCCAACCCTTGGGGTTCGGCGAGCCAATGAGATGCATACCACCCATACTCCCACGAGGAAGCGCTTAAGTTTCGCCGGAGAGGATGAAGCCGGGAGGAGCTGGCGCGAAGTCTCAAGAAGTTCGGCATCGATCAAGCCGAATGGGAGGATCAGCGGAAACAATTCTGCGACGCCATCACTGGTTTGATATCTTCATTTAATTTTATCATCCTGACTTCCTTTGCTTGCCGACTCATTTTTTCTTTCATGCCCAGCTCTTTCCGCGGAGAATGACCGCTTGAAGACGGCGGCGAACAAGATTGCCGACAAGGTGAATGCTCAAGGGGAGACATCTGAGGCACGCCTTGATGCCGTGGATGGCCGTATTGATCAAGCCGTCATCCAAGGTGTGCACCTCGGCGCTTCTCTCGGGCTGGCGGCAATGACCTCCCAAACCAACGAAGACTACTCCTCCCAACCAGTCGGCTTTGTTGGAGGACGCCTGAGACGAAGTTGGCGACATCGATGGCGTTTGGAGGCCTCGACGATCATCTTTGCTTTGCCCTTGCCGAAATCACAAACCCCAATCCGTCCTCAACAAGTTATTTGAAGAGTAGTTTGTATTAGGGCGAACTTTATAAATAATCTCATTCTTTGGAATGACATTTACTTCTTTGATCCTCTTGGTAGAATCCCGATTCACGATTGCGGAAAAATGCCGAAACAACCCGCTTTTGGATAAACATTCTTGTGCTAGAGGCGATGCAAACTGCATCGGCTATTTTGTGCTAAAAGCGATATAGACGATATCGGCTATTTCCAATCTCGTATCTCGATTTTTTAGGCTAAAGCGATATGAACAATATCGGCTATTTTTTAATCTGTGTCCGATCTTCTAGGCCAAAAGCGATTTTCCTTACATCGGTTTTTAAGATCTATATTCACGAACCAACCTCAACACTTTGGGTAGTATTTCTTAAGAAATCTTCCATTAATAGCTCAGTAAACTCTTCTCCGAATAAAGTCTTTAATATGTATGCATTGCCAGGCACACATTCTACAATTCGGAAAGGACCTTCCCAATTTGGAGACCATTTGCCGAACGCTCTATCTTTTGTTCCAACTGGCAATACAGTTTTCCAAACCAAATCTCCTTCTGCGAATTGTTTCAGCCTAACCTTTTTGTTATAATACCTGGCAACGCGTATTTTATTTTTCTCAATATTTTCCAATGCCTTGAGACGAATCAAATGTAAATCTTCCAATTCATCCATCATCAGACTCTTATAATCTTCTTTTGCCAATTCTTTCTGTAACACAATTCGCCTTGAATCTAACCGTAACTCCCATGGTAGTACAGCATGATGCCCATAAACCAGTTCATAGGGAGACGTTTGAGTGGATCCATGACAAGCCATTCGGTAAGCCCACAGTGCTTCATTAAGAACCAAGTGCCATTTCCTTGGTTTTTCATCAATCTTCTTCTGGATAATTTTAATCATAATCTTATTTGATGCTTCTGCCTGACCATTAGCTTGTGCATAATAAGGAGAAGAATTATATAACTTAATCCCCATACTTTTGGCAAAGTCACAAAATTCTGAAGAAGTAAATTGAGTCCCACGATCGGTTGTTATAGTCTGAGGAATCCCAAATCATGAACTATATGTTCCTTAACAAAACTGATCATATTTTACGACGTTACTTTCTTCAAAGGATAGCCTCAACCCACTTGGTGAAATAATCCGTAGCCAAAAGTACAAATTTGTGTCCCTTACTAGAAGGAGGATTGATCGACCAATTAAATCTATTCCCCATCCTCTGAGCGGCCAAGGCTTGATTATAGGATTCATAGCGACGCCGGAACTTTTTGAATATTGCCGAATTTACGATAATTGTGACACCCTTTGTAATATTCAAAACAATCTTCCAACATAGTTGGCCAAAAATAACCAGTTCTCCTAATTATCCACTTCATCCGATAAAATTTGATGATGTACCACACAACCCTTCGTGAACCTCATACATCACTTTCTTGGCCTCTTCCCGACTCAAGCATTTGAGCAATACTCCATCGATGGACTTGTAATATAACCGATCATCAAGAAACACAAACTTGAGAGCTTTGTACCTAAGTTTTCGAAACCCTTTGAGATGGATTTTTCGATAATTGGTAACCCATATCTCCAATCACCATCTCTTTGGATCAATATTTAAAACATCTTCCTCTATAGTAAAAACTTCCGATTCTCTCGATATCCGTAGCGACTTGAGCTAACTTATTTGCTTCTTCATTGTACTCTCTAGGGATATGATGCAAGGTTACTATCGGAAAATTCTTCAAAAGTTCTCTACACTCCTCATAATATTCTCTTAACACATTATTCTTGCATTCATCTTGACCATTCAGGTTGATTAATCACCAACTCGAGAATCCCCAAAGATTTCAACACAAACGGCCTTTACTTCTATAAGTGAAGCCCTCTAAGCAATGCTTCATACTACTGCTTGATTGTTAGTAACATGAAATTCAATAGGGATTTGCATACTCAAAAGTTTTTCCTTGTGGGGAAATCAAAAGAATACCAACACCACCACCTTTGTTGCAAGATGACCCATCGAAGAACAAGGCCCAAGGCACAATGTTTATCGCCTCAACGAAAAGATCCCGATGTTGGGTAATAAAATCAGCAATAATTTGACCCTTTACCGCCTTTGCCGATTCATACCTCAAATTAAATTCGACAATGCTAAAATCCATTTGCCAATTCTTCCATTCAAAATCGGCATTGATAACATATGTTTGATTACATCAAAACTAGAAACCACCACACATTCGAATTCAACAAATAGTGCCGTGATTTGATGCAGAGTAATACACACACAAGCAAAGTTTCTCTGTGGCGAATACCTTGTTTCCGGGTCTACTGACTTTTCGGCTAAAATAAGCTATGACTCTTTCTTTTCCTTCAAACTCTTGCATAAGGGCCGATCCTATCGTTAGGCTATCGGTCACACATACATACAACAAAAGGCTTTTCAAGTTGTGGAGGTACCAAAGACAGTGGTGCTTTCATATATTGTTTGATCTCATCAAAAGCCTTTTGTTGTATGTCACCCCATACAAATTTTTGATCTTTCTTGAGCTTCAATAAAGGGAAAAGGGGTAAAACTCTTTACGATAAATTGGATATGAATCTTCTTACAAAGTTGATTTTGCCTAACAATGATTGCAATTACTGTGAGATTAGTTGGCGGCACAACTTTGTCTATTATCTTCCATGCTCTTTTCCCAACTTCAATTCCTCCTTTATGAACTAAAAATCCCAAAAACTCACCAAATAAAACTCCAAAGGCACATTTGTTTGGATTCATCTTCAATCCATGCTTTCTTGTGCACTCGAGTCTTTCTTAAATCGGCTAAATGTCTTTCATGATTTCTAGACTTGACTACTACATCATCGATGTAGATTTCTACAATCTTGCCGATCAACTCGTGAAAAATATAATTCATAGCTCTCTCGATAAGTTGCACCAACATTCTTTAACCCAAACGTCATGACTATCCATTCGAACAAACCAATATGACCGGGACATCCGAAAATTGTTTTGAAATATCTTCTATTGCCATAAAAATTTGGTTATAGCCAAATTTACCATCCATAAAACTAATGACTTCATAACTTTCTTTGCCGCATCTACCAAAGAATCGGCAATCGGCATTGGGTAACCATCCATGGGAGTAGCCTTATTAAGATTTCTAAAATCTATGCAAACTCTCATTTTCCATTTTTCTTATATACCGGTACTATATTTGAAATCCACTCGCATACTTGCATGGCGAATAAAGTTTGCTTCTATTAACCTTTCAACCTCCTTCTTCACATCGGCCAATACCTCCTCTTTGTATATCTTCCTTGGAGGTTGTTTATAAGGATGAAACCCAGTTTAATGGGTAATCGATGCTCAACAATGGAACGATCCAATCCAGGCATTTCCGTGTAATCCCAAGCAAAACAGTCTTTAAACTCTTTCAACAAATCTATCAACTTTGACTTATATTCTGGGTCTAACTTTGCACTAATATACATCGGCCTTGGCTTAGAACCATCACCAACATTGATTTCCTCCAACTTATCAGCTGACATAAAACCACGCCCCAACTTTCCTTTGTTGCCATCGACGGGATTTCCCATTAAAATTGCTATGAGAGCCATTTGCTTGGATCGGCTGTTGGCTTTCGCTAAAAACATTTACAGGACCTTCTTTCCACACTTTTCCAGAGAAACAATCGACGCCCTCATATTCCCAATAGGTAGATTCCGTGGCAGCAACACTTACCGAATTATCAGCATGTACAACTTCAACATCATCTCCAATCCATTGAATGAGAATTTGATGCATAGTTGAAGGAATGCAACAATTAGCATGGATCCAATCTCTGCCCAAGAGTAGACTATATGCCCCCTTGCCATCAATGACAAAAAAGGTAGTAATCAGAGTTTTTGACCCAATAGTCAGCTCGACATGGATAGCACCTCGGGTATCGGAAGGATTGCCAGCAAAATCCCTAAGCACCATGTCAGTTTTCAGTAATTCTTCATTAGTCATCCCAAGTTTCCTGAAGGTAGTATAAGGCATGATATTGATAGCAGCCCTCCATCGACAAACATCTTAGTTAAAGGCTTGCCATTGACATATCCCTTTAAATAGAGTGGCCTCAAGTGACGATTCTTGATTGGTTTATCAAAAACAGCCTGCTGTGTTAATACAAGCTGAGCCATCAAATCCTGACATTCACTTTCATCAAAATCAGAGTACACCTCTTCTTGGAAATCTTGGCTTTCGGGAGCTATAAACTCTGATGGGAGGAAGAAAGCCATGCAAGCATTAGCCGAAGGACCACATCCATCAGGCTTCTTTTTAGGACGCCAAATTTGCTTTGTTTCGGCAACTTCTTGTTCCAACTCCCTATTCCTCAATCGTTGTACTCTTCTTTTACGGCTTTTCCTTAGGCACAGGACACCACCTTGTCCTTTTTGCCATACGTATTTACAAAAGTCGGCTTCTTCATTATGCACTCTATCATGAATCCAACTTTGAACACTGCAACTCTTTTCCTTTGCTTTGATTCTCAAAGCCACCTATTTTTAAGCGCCGATCATCTTCGTGAATCTTCGTTCCAAGTCTTTCATAGGCGGACGACGGTTGACTTCGAGATTGCCTATACTCGAGTCTTGAGCACTACACTCCGGACAATTATTTCTTGCGAGGCAACCTCAAACCTTCATTCCAACAATGCCTAAAGAACGAACAACCCCAATGAGACCGCTCACCGTTACATCATGTATTCTTCTTGCTCCCTTTGGTATACTTCTTCCTCATACCTCCGGCATTCTTCCATAAACCATTGTTTCTTACAGATTTCCTTCTCTTGTTCTCTCTCGCCACTTGTTTAGCAAAATCGTGATGTAACTCTGGATTTGGAAGTTTGACCTTTCTCGGTTCGGCTATTACGAAACCGAACTCGATCTCTTCAGACTCTCTCTTGGTGATTTGCCGATCCGGGTCAACAACACACCACTCTCCTTTGCTCTATCGAAGTCAACACTTTCACCTTGCCTTTACCTTTGAGATCATTGGCGGATACCACATTCACAGAGAAAGAAATCATATTTTGTGGAAAAGGCTGATCATCAATTTTCATCTTGCCATCAAACCTCAAATGTCCCTCTTGGATAGCTTTACGGATTCGCATTACGAACACTCGGCAATCATTAATAGAATGAGAATTAGTGTTATGAAAGCCACAATATTTTTGTCTTTCACTCCTTCGGACGTAACATAGGATGTCCTTCGGTAACTTGATCGTCCTTCCTTTATCAACAATGCAAAAAGTCTGTACGCCTTAGTAACATCAAAATCATAGGTTCCTTTTGTTGTTTCAACCAGCGTTGACTAACTTGAGTGGGTTCCTTGTCCCAATTTAACTTTCATTTGCATTTATCTCATCTTCATCAATATACTCGATCGCTTCATCCGTAAAGCCCCTCGATACACCTCATTAGTGGCATTGTTCTTACGAAAGCGATTATCTCTCCTGAACCCTTGGGCTTGATTACTCATAGTCGCTAAGCGGCGCTGTGCAAGTTGACCAAGATCATCAAACTCTAAACCGAACAACTTCTCCCTGATATTTGGCAACATTCCTACTATAGCAATTCCAGGTAGTTGATCATCTGGTAAATTTAGAGAATAACACATATTCTTGGTCTCCCTAAATCTGCGAAGATACTCCAATGGTGTTTCATTTGTTCTCATCCTCAGACTCATGAGATCAACCAATTTCTTCTCATTGGTACCCGTATAGAAATATGAATGAAACTTACGCTCTAGTTACTCCCCACGTACCAATGGAATGAGCCGGTAGAGACGTGAACCATGTGAAAGCCGGTCTGTAAGAGACAAAGGAAAATATCGAATCCTCCATGCTTCATCTGAAGCGGCTTCTCCAAAACATTAAGTACCCCGATGATGTGCTCTATGGTACTAGTATCATCTTGACCGAGAAAACTTGGTCAAATCTGTTGGAGGCTTCACCCTTGGAGGCAATGCCACTCTGTTGTACCATTACGGATAAGGAGATTTGTATGAATAGGATTGATTCTTTGGCTTCAAGCGAACTGATTCTGCATCATATCAGCCATCCTGCATGCATCAAAACATCAATACACGGATCCTGGTTTCCTTGTACTTGCACTCCGAAAGGCAATCACTCAAACACTTCTATACCACAGGTTTGGCACAACATTGACAAAGATTGTAATCGATAAATTCTTGATATCCATCTCCATACATATTCTTACAGAATCTATTTGATGCCGAGAAACTCTATAAGTGAAAGTGGCACTTCTCTGTGGTACCAAATGTCATCGGCCATAAGTGGGATGTGATTGCTTTTCGATTGTGATTCAATCCACCTATATTTGAAGGCGGCGCTACTTCCTTTCCAACAGGCTTCTCTTGATGCTTTGGAACATTGAAAAGCATCGGCCCACTAAGTGGTCCAACATTTTCCTCAAGTATTTATCAACCATTGGGCCAAAAGTCTTGATCATGATTGCCCGAAAGGTATTCGAAAAAGCGTGTGATGGTTTGTCATGGTTTCTCCCATAGCTTTATAAACCGTGGCTGCCATCTTCCGAGCATCCTCCTCTTCAGTGTAATCAGTTTGATGCGGAAGAAGAACCCTTGGCATTGACTGCTTTTGAAATACTTTATTGCTCTTGTTTTTGGAAAAAGACATCAAGCACTTCCGTTGGTATTGCTCACACGCTTGTAGCACTAAATCCTTGTAATTATCGGAGCAATTCTGCCATGCTTACATCCAGAACATGATCATTGTTGATCTCAGATGCCATCTTGAACTAGCAGATTGTCCCACCGGGCGTGCCAAAAAGTGTGTTGACACAAAATGTGACGCACTGTGCCACACACACAGCAAGCCGAAAAGCGTAGCTTCAATCGGATGCCCGGGTGCTTCGTGATCCGGAACGTGCCAGTCAGTTTGACCTGAAAGAAACTGACAAGGGATAAAACAGTTAAATGTCAAACCGGAACATGTCGGGTGAGACCAGACGATTCAGTATATCTGACCCTCGAAGCCACTTACAGCGACATACGACTATAGGAAGGCATGCGCCAACAAGTTTATAAATCATTGACTAATCGTAAGATAGACATACGTAAAGATCTGATTGCCGAATGCATATGCATGGAAAGACATGTTTGAACAAGTGAAATTGATTATGCGTTAATGCATATCCAAGCTCGACAATCCAAAGAGTTGGGGTCCATGAAGAAGGAACGTATAGATAAACATGATTAAGCCAATCTAAAACTCAAATCACGCAGACGACGACACCTAGTTTAAATCAAAAACTTAAACGTGATTAACATACATGAACCCACAACATGTGACAATCTAGATTAAAATAATTTGGCCATTACGAGCATGTTATCTATTTGCAAAGGTATTATGAAAGTAATGATTATTGAAGCTCGAATAAAACCATAGAAGAGGGCGAACAATATCAATCTAGATTGGGCAAAAGTGTGTTACAAATATATAAAATATTTAAAACATGCAACACGGATAACTTGATGAATCTATTTAGATTTTGCCGTAAATCTAATAGAGCCGATAAACTGCCTTGCTTCCACTAAGCATATTGAGCAAACGCTTTGCCGCGCGGTATCTACTCATAAACAAAGTATAAGCGAAGACTTCTTGATTGTCAAGCAAAAGATCCGCCATACGATCATTGAAAACAAACAAGACTACTTGCATCACGTTTAAATCCACCGCATGATACTAAACATGATAACAAGGTTGTCGGAACTTACGGAGGTCGACGGATCGATGACTCCTCTCGAAGAACTTCGACGACACGACAAAAGGACTCGAAAGTTGGCACGGGGCGGTTGTATTGATTTGGTTGTGAACGCCTATTACAATGGTCGAGGTCAATATTTATACCCTAGACGAAACACGAGTCCTAAAAGACTACGATTTACAAAGGAACTCTTTAAATAAACTTGGAAACTACGATTCCTTGCCCCAAACTCTCAGAGTCCTTTATTATTACAACTTTCATCTTCTCGATCAGCTTTGCTTGCCATCTTCTGCTTTCCCGAATGGAGTTATCGCCTTCCAGAATAACCGACCGCACAAGCATTTAGCCGACCGCTTGCGTTATTTGCCGAACACTCTTCTTCCTGCATGTGGGTCCACCTGTCATCTTCCAGAATTGACCAAAATCCAGTGTTAACACTAGGGATTAGAGCTTGATGTGGCAATGTAGTAGAACTCGAATGTTGATTGCTTTCTAATTGACTGCCTTCCTCTTCTTATCCACAGTAGCTTCACAACTCGGATTCACCTTGGCTTCCCTCTTATTGGACTTGCTCTGAAGATAGGGAAAACCATAATGCTTGCAGCATTGACATTGATACTGACCTCCGAGCGTATTACTACCAGCACCTTCATTGGACTTTATTTTCTTCAAAGCTTCTGCCACTTATCTCTTCATTGGTGCCTTTGGTATGTTGGTTTGACCCTGTAGCAAGCACTGTTGAGAACTCCCATGTTGAGTCATTCCTTCTAATACTTGTTGCTGCATAACTAAAAGCTTATCCTTGTCGAACGCAATCAAGGACGACGTAGCCTGGTCCTCCTGACCTTTGATGTTGGTGGTCTCCTCCTTATGACACATCTATTTAGATGAAGAGATATGATTCAGAATAGAGACAAAGTTTTCATAACAGAACAGAGGCCGAAGTAAGCATAACTTTTAGCAATTAGCAAGGTTAGGGGGGAAACAAGAAGTAAGCACAGATGAAAGCATACTAGAACGTCCAGTTCTAACTAGGCTTGCGTCCTACAGTCAGCATTACTCTGATACCACTTTGTAGCACTCGATTTTAAGAACAAAACCAGATACACACCATATGTGACACCAGGAAGTCAAATCTCACATATAGCTACAAATAAGGGTAATATCAATAGACAATGCTCAATATATAACGTACTTAGTATAAAGAATACAACCTTAGATAGCAAACAGTGGAATGACAACTCCGATCTTCGGATGAAGACATCAATTTCACAGGGACAACTGACTGGTTGATCACAAGCCTAATTTCTCCAAACTCTAGCAATCTGGTACTCATATAGGATTTTTATCCAAATAATTGAAAATAAAGCAAGTGTAAGTACATGTCGTACTCAACAAATATAACATGGGGTTCATGAGGCTCAAAAGGCTGACACTGGTTTAACTGTGATTAACTTTTAATTGTGACAATTTTAGCAATTGAGTAGCAACAAGTTTATCACCAGCCCATCTAAACATATGATCAGGTAAACATGAATAATGAATAGCATAAACAACAATCATTAGTGAGCATCTTTATCATCAGTATCATCAATGTTCATCATCTATTCCCTAAATGTTCCAATGCCGCTCGTGACCGTGAGCACAGCTGATACACCAGTTTTACACTCTGCAGAGGTTGTACACTTTCACTGTGAGTCGTGATTTACCCTTTCGCCCGAGGTAGCTAATCTATTGATCCACTTCCAAGGAAGGTCGACAGAGTTCACTATTGTAACGCCTCAGCCCGGGAAGACGGCTAAGATCCACTCTACACGTTGAATGGACCACACCTGCTGATTAA
This sequence comes from Miscanthus lutarioriparius, assembly GCA_904845875.1. Classification (NCBI taxonomy): domain Eukaryota; kingdom Viridiplantae; phylum Streptophyta; class Magnoliopsida; order Poales; family Poaceae; genus Miscanthus; species Miscanthus lutarioriparius. Next base: position 165,665 of record CAJGYO010000840.1, on the reverse strand, counting down.
CTCTCTTGCGCTTTTGTCCTCGCTTCACACAAAAGGTTTGAACCAGAGTTAATTCTCTCCCAGGCTCAGGCAAAAAGGGGCTATTCTTCATGGCACGGCCCAAGAAGTTCAAGGTATCATATGGTAAAGAGGACCTCGAGAGACTATTGTAATAGGGATTTAGATAGATTGGTGATAGTGTCTTCGTCTTTGATAAATACTTTTTCAATGTAACCGTAACATTTGTAACATAAATCTTGATGGATTTGTGATCTATGTGAATCTAGTCTACATAGCAAATATAGAGTACCACACAAAAATATAAAATAAATTATAAAATAACAAAATGCAAAAAAGAGATCATCGCCGGTTCACCAAACACTGGCAGTGATGATTGACATAGCACTGCCGGCTCAAGTACTGAATCGGTAGTGTTGCCAGACTCAACACTGCCGGTTGCAATCCTATCAAGTATAAACTCGGTCTTTGCTCAAAAAAGTATAAACTCGGTCAAGGTTAAACTAGTTTGACTTGGAAATATCACAAACTTGCATTCTTTTGTGGACCGAGGCAGTAACATGCATCCAAATTTTCTATATACCATGAAAGCTTTACATCTTTTAGATAAGTGCAAAGATGGTCATCACACATTTCACAACACTATTCGCTGTAACAAGAATATCTGAGATCATAAAGTTATTCGTACGTGCCAAAGGAATCTAGACACAAGTTCTAGTGTTCCTTGGACTTGGAGTTGGAGAGTAGGTTAGCATAATCACCAGGGCCATAGACCTCAAACAGTTCCGAAAAGAACCCTTTCTTCCTCCAAGGATTGCACCCCATGTCACGACAGAGCTGGTCGTTGTACCAAGTGTTCAGGATCATGATGCTGGACCGGCGGAAGTATCTTCCACAGTATCTCTTCATGTACTTCTCCCATTCGAGCACATCCTTCTGCATTGCCGCGACGTTCGGTAGTCTGAAGCTGCCGTCCAAGAAGCGTGCCAACCACTTGGCGCGAATGTCGGAGGCGTAGATGTTCGAATGGGTGTCAGAATATCCGATCACGGCGAGCTGAGGTATCTTTATGCAGGATTTATGCACTCTCTGTTTGTGAAACATGCATGTTTGAAAATTTAGCACGACTCATAAATGATGACCAAGATCGAGAGTTCAAATTAGGACAAATGGTGAGAAACATATATATACAAATATACCTGTAGAGAGGCACAGTAGTGGATTCTGACCCAATCGCGACACTCCGGAAGTACTCTGAAGTGAACATGTCCTTGATCTTCTCGTCGCCCTTGAACCCGGTGCCGAAGATCACCACGTCGCTCTTGACCGGCGACGGCTCGCCCTCCACGAGCACGCCTTCCTTGCATAAGCTGAATGTCTTGGACTTCTTGAGCATGATGCTGCCTTCTTCCAGCCTCTTGTAGTGGTCCTTGGGTGAAACGCAGATGAAGGCCGCAGCCAGCGCATGGAACAGGCTGTGGTCAGGCACCATGCCGTGCTTCTTCATTGGGATGGAGTAGTAGCTCTCGGCCAACTTATAGAACGCCCACCTCTACACACACAGTTAAATTAAACACACGAATTATTTAATTTATTTCTGAATTCATCACTCCAAAAAGTAGTATATATGTTTATCAGTTATTAATTATTACAGAAGTAGTAATAACTGGATGCTTTAGACATTAGTGTTTACTAGCAAATATACCCGTGCGTTGCAACGGGAGAACAATTTATTGTATTGTCAGTGGCACAAGCAGAGACAGTTTTCACACTCATCGAGTTATAGATAAGAAATTGCTGAAATTCTTCTCCAACTAACCTTCCACATTCAATAGCAAGTTGTTTCCTTCTCTCTCCGATTTTTTTCGTCATGTATGTATTTTCTTTGTCGTAGTCGCTTATATCAATTCAGGTCAAACATGACCACCATCAACCTGCCGCCAGCTACTGACTCGCTAGATATGGCCATGCCATTTAGGTTGGGGTGGGGGTTGCAATCGCACCTGGCTTGCGCTAGCTTTCCCAGGGCTGCCCCCAGCTGCGCCTGCTAGCCCCTAGCTGCCGCCGGATCTGGCCTCTGGCGACCCTCCAATTACCCGGACCAAGTTAAGCTACCGCCATTGGCTCACACTCAACTTAATCATCTTTAAACGTGAGTTGTTCTAACTTATATAAGCATAGCTCATGAGTCTGGATCATATACACAACCCAGTACATCTTGGAATCAGACTCCGTATCGCGCTAGCCCGGGAAGACGGCTAAAATCCACTCTACATGTTGAATGGACCACACCTGCTAATTAACTTTCTTGCGCTTTCGTCCTCGCTTCGCGCAAAAGGTTCGAACCGGAGTTAATTCTCTCCCAGGCTCAGGCATAAAGGGGCTATTCTTCATGGCACGGCCCAAGAAGTTCAAGGTATCATATGGTAAAGAGGACCTCGAGAGACTATTGTAATAGGGATTTAGATAGATTTGTGATAGTGTCTTTGTCTTTGATAAATACTTTTTCAATGTAACCGTAACATTTGTAATATAAATCTTGATGGATTTGTGATCTATGTGAATCTAGTCTACATAGCAAATATAGAGTACCACACAAAAATATAAAATAAATTATAAAATAACAAAATGCAAAAAAGAGATCATCGCGGCTTCACCAAACACTGGCAGTGATGATTGACATAGCACTGTCGGCTCAAGTACTGAATCGGTAGTGTTGCCCGACTCAACACTGCCGATTGCAATCCTATCAAGTATAAACTCGGTCTTTGCTCAAAAAAGTATAAACTCGGTCAAGGTTAAACTAGTTTGACTTGAAAATATCACAAACTTGCATTCTTTTGTGGACCGAGGCAGTAACATGCATCCAAATTTTCTATATACCATGAAAGCTTTACATCTTTTAGATAAGTGCAAAGATGGTCATCACACATTTCACAACACTATTCGCTGTAACAAGAATATCTGAGAGCATAAAGTGATCCGTACGTGCCAAAAGAATCTAGACACAAGTTCTAGTGTTCCTTGGACTAACTTTCCACATTCAATAGCAAGTTGTTTCCTTCTCTCTCCGATTTTTTTCGCCACGTATGTATTTTCTTTGTCGCAGTCGCTTATATCAATTCAGGTCAAACATGACCACCATCAACCTGCCGCCAGCTACTGACTCGCTAGATATGGCCATGCCATTTAGGTTGGGGTGGGGGTTGCAATCGCACCTGGCTTGCGCTAGCTTTCCCAGGGCTGCCCCTGCTAGCCCCTAGCTGCGGCCGGATCTGGCCTCTGGCGACCCTCCAATTACCCGGACCAAGTTAAGCTACCGCCATTGGCTCACACTCAACTTAATCATCTTTAAACGTGAGTTGTTCTAACTTATATAAGCACAGCTCATGAGTCCGGATTATATACACAACCCAGTACATCTTGGAATCGGACTCCGTATCGCGCTAGACGTGAGCTGTTCTAATTCGCATGAGCACAGGCTATATAAGTCTGGACGAAAGAAACTACACTATCAGGTAGTTAGGGGAAGCGAACCAAAAAAGGGCTAAAATTTTGGCTCTTTAATTAATAATATGTCAGGTATAGGTAGATCTAGAACACATAAATATTTGGAGACGATGAGAGTAGATATAGATATAGATAAAAATTTCAGCAAATTAATTACATAAAAGCATAGATCTATAGATACATCGAAATCTTTATACTAAAGAATATTATATTATATGTTTACTGTGTAGCCCTAGTCAAAGCTTTTTAAGGGAGTGTAACAAAACCGGTTTCATATTTTTGTAATTTTTATATGATTTTTAAAATTCTCAACTGGTTCAAAAGAAAAGAAAACAGAAAAGAAAGGAAAAGGCCTACCGTGAGGCCGGTATTTTTGTGATTTTTCCATGATTTTTTATGATTTTTAGAATTCTAAACTGGTTTAAAAGAAAAGGCAACAGAAAAGAAAGGAAAAGGGCTTATGTGCGGCTGAGCCATGGTCTTCCGCCTAGCCCACAGCGCAGCCTGAGGCCGAATCCGAGGCCCCACCACAGTAGGCCCAAGCAAATAAAAGAAAAAATAAAAGGATTTTTTGCATCAAGAACCCTAAATTTGTTTCTAAAATCGCTTAAGCCGTTCTATTATTTCTTTGTCTCTAGTATCTTTGCATCTGGAACCACGTTATTTCTTTCACATTCCTCCCTCAACCCTTCTTCTTCTTCTTCTTCTTCTTCCCGTACTGAACGCGACTTCGAAAAGAAACGAGGAAAGAAATGACCAGACATAAAAAAAATAGAATCCGAATAGATATCAGAGTTGAACGGAAATTTATTAGTTCTTTCACATTCCTCCCTCAACCCCTTCTTTTTCTTCTTCCGTACTGAACACGACTTCGAAAACAAACGAGGAAAGAAACGTCCAGACATAAAAAATAGAGTCCGAATAGAGATCAGAGTTGGACGAAAATTTATTAGTGGTTGAAATTTTGCCTCTTTATTATTAGGTATAGAGTATAGATATATGTTTATGTCAGGTAAGGTACTCTACTGTCACATAAGTGGGCCATCGACATGGGCTATTGGGTCGAGCACTGGACATGTGGGGTGGACTTTGGGCCTGCTCAAGCAAACTGCACAGGGAGGGAAGATAATACGAAGTCGTCGTCTACCTCCGTCTAGGACTCAGCTTCCTCGCTGTTCTTGCTATCTCTACCCCTGATTCCTTGCTGTACCTAGTCCAACTCTCTCTAATCCTTCCCAATTTGCAGTTACTCTTGCATAATTGCTATTCAGTAGTGAAGGATTGTAACAGTTTATCAGTTGTTAATTAACGATTACAGAAGTCCCTATGTCCCTAAAAGAACGCAGCTACGATATGCGTGTCAGTTAAAGTGCTTCACGTTTAACCAAGTTTTCAGTAAATAGTATTCACATTTATGACTCCAAATCAATTTATTATAAAAATATATTTCGTAATTAATGTAATGATATTTATTTGATATTATAAATATTTATATGTTTTTATCTATAATTAGCCAAACTTGGTATACTAAAATATGATACTGTTCTAGAATTGCATTCTTTTGAGACGAATAGAGTACTACCAATAACTGAATGCGTTAGACATTAGTTTATATAGTTACCAAGGGAGTCAGGAGAGTGGCCAAGATCGACAGGAGGAAGCCCTCGCCAGGCTTGTGGATGAGGAGTTCAGAGAAACGGTTGAGAGTGAAGTTTTTGCCATTGATGCCCCAGACGGAGTAGTCCGGTACGATCCAGTGCTTTGTCCGGACCACCATTGTACATGGGTGAGCAGTGCCTACAGCACAAACCAACGTTAAGTGGATGTGTACAGAACATTTTTAAATACTGTAACTCTGAAGTTTTAGTTCTAACAACTGTTCAAAATGCTATAAGATATATACAAATATCAATTTAGATTGTCAAATAGATAATATTAGACTTCCAGAGGGAGTGATGAAGAGGACTATATATCTGCGCCGTACCATTTACTTCGGCACATTCAGTGGCAATATCAAGTGCAGATTTCATGTAGCCAACGACAGTCACACGCTTGCCCCTGATCATCTCCTTAGCTTTACTTGTGCCCATTTTGGCATAATCCATGGAGTGGATCACCTGCCCATCAAATACTTCTGGACCTTTACCTGCTGGGAATGTGGGTATGTCGGGCACACCACTGAACATCCCTATGCACAGAACGACAAAGTCTGCTTTGTGTGTCTGCATAAAGGTAAAAACCAATTTCTGGATTAGACAACGGTACTCTGTATGTAAACATGCATACTCTGTTGTTGTTTGTTTGTAGGCTCAAGTTATTTTTTTAATTCCTAGGTGCATATTTATATTATGGTCTGTTTGGGTTGCCACAAACTAGAGCATGGGTTGTATGGAGTAAAATAAAGCACTAGACTAGATTTTACCAGCCAAGCTGAGTTCACGCAATTGCGAGGTCCTCTTTGGATCACCTAGAACTAGGTATTAGTCTAACTCCTCTAAAGTTTAGTCCTATTTGCATACATGGATTATTAGCTACTACTAGTGATTTGTGGTGGACCTAGAAATTCATAGAAGAGGCGGCTAAAGTTCATCTTCAAGCTCTAGTGCTCATTATTTCTATTTTCTATGTCTATATATAAATTACGAGAGACTAAAGGCGATACTCCATTGTCACGGAAGCAGAAGGAGGGCGGAGGTGGCGCCGTTGGGTGGGAGAGCTTGAGCCCCGCCTGCCCCACCACTGGATCCGCCCATGTTAGTGAACTAGTTGTTGTTAGTTAGGGACTAAAAAATAGTCCACCCATTTAGATGGTTTAGGACTGAACTTTAGTTTTGGTATCAAAAGTGTCCACAACTGTTGAGTTATGCTAAGAAGATATGAATTTGTTGGGTTACGTACGTATATAAATCTAGATCTGTTCAGGTATATATGTCCATGTCTCTATCTTTACAGCTAAAAGACTCTAATGTCATCATCTACCCGGTGATACCAAACCTTGATCACCTTCACGTGTCGGAGTCCGATACATATCATATTGTACTCAGTACTCAGAGCTCACACGTCCGTGTCCTACCCGGTTATAATACGAATACTATATCCACGTGTCCGTGTCTGATACGAAGTCCTCGGAGCTCATGCGTCCGCGTGAGACTACTGAGATTCAGTTTAAAAAATTGTGACTCCAGTGCAACACACGGGTATATATCTAGTCCATATATATTTACTTATATCCATGTCCATGTCCATGTCCATAGCTGAACGGATATAGATATGCTCACGCAACAACCATTCGATACGAATATTGCTGTCACACATACATGAAAAAATAATTTTCCAAATATGGATATGGACATATATTTGAATTCTTTTCAGTAATAATATCATATCTGTATTATTTATAGAAATACTTTTCCTTCAAAATATAAATGTGAGTAAAATATAGTTATGTTGCTTTTTTTGTTATCTAGCTCGGTTCATCCTTTTGAGTTTTGACCATGTCAATTTTTTTATTGATAGTGTACCGCATGTACGTATATTTTAGCGAAAAAAAAAGAGTACGGAGCTGCGTCATTTGTATCTCGGGCACAACACGAATGCATGCTAGCTCACCTCCACGTGGCCGTCGGCGTCGGCCACCGACAGCTGCCACTCGCCGGCGCCGGAGCCGAACGCCTGGCCGTTCCCAGCCCACTCCTCCCACGCGGCCATGGCCTGCTCGCCGACGCCGTGGTACTCCATGCCGGCCACCCGGTGGCCGAAGCGGACGCAGCTGAGCACGCCGAAGTGGCGCGCGTACGCGTCGAGGTACGCCGCCACCTGGCGGTGGCTCGGGAACTCCTCCGTCACGCTCTCCGGCCACGGGAAGTCGGAGTACTGGTACATGGACCGCGGCGTCTGGAGCTTGGTGCTGGCCATGGCGCGCGCCCACACACCACCGAGCATGGTGTCGGCCTCGAAGACGGTCGGCTGGCAGCCGAGCTCCAGGAGGTGCTTGCACACCGTGAGGCCGCTGACGCCTGCTCCGACGATGACCACCCGCTTCTTCTCCATGCCTGCCGCTGCCGGCGGTGTGATGCTTGGCTTGGGTGTGCAGCTAGCGCGCGTGAGGTGAGAAGCGGAAGCTGGCTGGCTGTGACGATGAACCTGATGAGTGATCAGGTGGCATCTTATAGGAGGTCGGTCCGATCGAGCTGTCATGTTTAAAAAAAAAATGAAATGAGAAATGCACGATTGCGTGAAGGTGATTAATTTTAATTTGTTTATGGCGCACGATTTGAAAGATGAAGTTTCTTGTGTTGGACAGATTGTAGTAGCTGGAGGTTCCTGATAGGGTATGAGAAAGTATTATTGCATCTGGCTATCATGCTGAGCAACACTACTATATACACAATTCTTTTCCCAGGCGGTCAAAATAGGTTTTCCTAGGCGGGCATATGTCCGCCTCGTTCAAATCGTCAGGTGGCAAAAAAGCCTGTCAGCATAAATGGGGTTAACCGAGGCGGGCATTTTTGTCCGTCTACGTAAATGATTTCAGAAAAATAAAAAAAGCTCGCCAGCACGCCCACCAGAGATCTCGGCACGCCGTAGCCAGATCCGCCCCCGGCGACATTGCTGTTGCCGGGTGTGGCCTCCCTACGCTCGCCGCCACCGATGTGGGAAGAGTGAGGGATCGAGATGAAGAGGTGGAGAGAGAGAGAGGGAGGGAGATGGGGAGAGCTGTACCTGCCCCACTGGTGCCGCCGACGCTGTCCACCAGATCTGGAAGGGACGAAACAAAATTGAGGTGCTAAAAGGTCCTTGTTTGGTTTTGGTAATTGAGTGATAACCTAGGTCAACTAATATGTGTTTATATCGAGATACATAGGTGATTAGTCCACAGATACACTAGTGTGAGCAACCTATGCCATAGAGGTAGAAATGGCTTGGATATGTTGAAATGCTCACACATGTGATGAAGGAGCTTATTGCATGTAATACATGACATGGAGTCATGTGGCTAGGTGAAGAAGATCAAGACAAGGCTTGGCTTGATGGACCAGTTGCAAGTGTGAAGGACTAGTTGGAGGCTTTGGAGCGACGCACTGCACCTGATGGACAAGCTTGAGCAAGGACTTGGCACCGATGGAAGGGCAATAGTGAAGAGCAAATGATGTTGAGATCGATGAACCAAAGGTCACATGATGATATGAATTGGATCATATCATTTGTTTATGGAGGTTAGTGCTTGTGTGGCATCAACATTGGAGGAAATGGAATGCGCAAGGCAAAGGTATATCTTGTAGGACATTTCATTTCACTAGTCAAAGGTTGTGTAAAGAAGTGCATGACCAGGTTTAGGATAGATGGTCGTATGATCAGGAGGGGTAAACTTGTTTGCATATTGGTCATCTAGTGCCACTTAAGTCATCTAACTTTGCATGCAATGCTAGGATCGAGTGGCGTGGAAAAAGCACGTGAAAATGCTTTGAAAAATGTTTGTGAAAAGCTAACACATGTGCATAAGGTGGTGTTACACTTGGTAGTGTTGGCATATTTGCAAAGGGTAGGAAGAAAGAAGCAAGGAGGTGTTTTCTGTAGGCGTCTAACCCCACGCGTAGATGGTCCGACGCTACACGTAGGTAGGTCTGACGCCATGCATTGACAGAGGAGCGTCAGACCCTACGCGTAATGGTCTGACGCTATGTGTAGGACCCGTTCAGACCGGTCTGGACCTTTCTGGACACGTTCTGTTGAGCGTCGGATAATACATTTAATGGTCTGAAGCTTTGCTAGGACTTGGTCCGACTGGTCTGGAGCTCTCTACATGCTCTCTGTTGGACGTCGAACCGTACGCGTGGATGATCTGACGGGTGTCGGACCGTACGCATAGAGGGGGCATGCGATTTAGCCATTGGACACCAACGGTCGCCATCAAACGGCTAGTACATGTGGCGTGATCTAAGACCATCAGACCCTAACGAAATGGTCCGACGCTATGCGTAGGACGGTCCGACACTACACGTAGATTGAGCAGTTTTTGCCAAACAACTAGTTTAGCTCTTGGGGCTATAAAAGGAAGTAGTGGTCGGCCTTGGCTAGTGCTTGGCACCCTTGGGACTTAGTGCCCATGCTTGGGGAAGGATCCTAAACAAACTTCTATCAGCTACACCAAAGTGAATAGGGCCATCACTAAAATAGCCAAAGAGTACCAAATCTCAACTGAGTATGAAAGGTATGCTTCTAGCAACCATGGTCATAGTAGAACATGTGCAAGAGATGCTAGCTATGAGGGAGGTGATCCCGCACCTATCAGACTAACACAAGTGTCACCCCCTTGACCAACCCGCGCCAATCCCAACCGACATGAGGCCCCTCAGGAGAATGTTATCTACATCTCCTCTTCAAGATCTTTTTAACGGTCGAGTTCCACAAAACCATCCAAATGGCATACCAACTTGTAACACGAATATTATGCCATCACACTAGGGAATTTGAGTTAACTAATCAACTTTACTTGATAACAAATAACAACGGGATAATGGTACACAAATGTTTCTTAATTAACCTTGTATGGTTCATCTCCATTTTAATCTCACTCAAAGTAATTATCAGGGTTAACATACAGCTCATCTTGGAATCGCCCATTCCAAGGTCTACTAATCATCGGCGGAGTGAGCTTGGCTCAGGTCAACCAAATCGAAGATACCAGCAAAACAACTTAACGGCAGCACCGTGAGTACATTGCATACTCGCAGGACTTAATTCCAACATAGAATATTTGGTGGATGCAAGGATTTATCAGACATTTGTATATTTGCAGAAAAGCGATGGCGTTTATTAAAGAATGACATTCTCATGAATTGGATTTAATTTATCTAGTCACGGTAACTCTATGCATGGTAATAATAAATCCATAAAGTTTAAGTGATTACAATATAATCCAACTCATCATTAATTCCACATTATCTCTACAATGGGTATAGAAGTAAGAACTACCGAAGGTTCCGTCTCGAGGGACTTTAGGCTTTCAAGTGAAATATAGAGGTGTACAACTGTACCCACACAGAAGAACAAGACTAACCACCATACCCATCCGCAAGGGTAAGGGTTGCCTCACGTCTCTAACCTTTCCCTAATCTAGGACGAATATTCACAAAAGCATTGATAAGTTCCCGGGTAATGCTACCATCATCTACCCGACGCCACCCTCGTGTCAGTTTCACGGATAGGCAAGTCGCAATTAGTTACTTGGCTTGTCGCCCCCATTTGCGACATGTGGTATGTACTTGTGGTTACTCGGACTCACTATCCCAATGAACAGTCCTTAATTACTCCACGAGTTACATCACCTGGGATCAAACACCCACCGTGACCATACCCGTCGCATGAATAGAGATTTTCGATTGATCATCAAGATTATAATTCAAGTTAGGATTGGTTCTTAATCATGAAATGCAAACTCATAATGAAATAAATAGGGTTCCTAATAGTGGGGTGCCTGCCTGGTCATGCCGTTCAAATAATCGAAGCTGACAAGGATGACTTATACACATTCCTCATGTCCATAAAGAGTCCTAAGAGAGATGATAAACGGAATTGGAGATAATTGATAGGGAGATGGAGATAAAGATTGAGACTTTGATTTGGGACATGGGAAGAGGCATCCAAACTTGGCTCTACTATTGAACTATTTATTACCTAGTTAGTATTAGTATTGTTGACCTCTTGGGTAAGCTTCTAATCAACATGACATCCTCTGTCATCATGATGGACTCTCCCCTGTATGTGGCGGAGACTCCACTGGATTGGACTCAAGGGTTCAGGTTTGGTTCAGTTAGGGTCCAAGAAGAAGAATTAAAAGAAATCCAAGGGATGCATGGGTGATTGAGCTAGGTGAAGATCTCTTGAACTTACTCTACATATGATAGAACCACCACCAGCAAGAAATCTTCAATCTTGCACCAAAAACCACAAATTAGGTCTTTGGAGAAAAATCTAAAAAATGAGAGATACTTCTCTTGAGCTAACCGTAGATGAAGTTGAAGATGTTGAAGAAGTCCATGAGATGATGCTGGTGCTTCTCTTCTTCTTATCCTATTCCTTCTCCAATCCATTCTCCAATCCTTTCTCTCTCTAGTTCTTGGGTTCATCCTTATTCTTGAGTGTAGAGAGAGATAGAGGGGTGTGAAGCAAATGAATGAGTGAGTGAGAGTGGGGGTGAAGTGGAGTGGCTTCAGCCGATGAAGGGTTCGAACTCATGCTGACAAGTGGGTCCAAGCAATGCAAATGAAAAACAGCTCATTTTCCACTTACCTTCATTGTTCTGCAATCTGTCGGACGGTCCAGTAGCTCTAGCGGACTATCCGGTGGCTCCCTATCTTTGCTTGATGGGTGCTCTAGATGCATGCACTGACAAGGGAGGCTGAGTTAGTTATGGATGCATGCTCCATTGACTATATACCTCCGGATGCATGCATGCACCAATGGGGCGCTCTGGATGCATCCCATTCCCATTACATAATCATTTAGGACTATACACATGCAATTTCCTACAAGAAATATTATGGCATACAACATTTGACATGGAAATTTACATATTCCAACATGTCAGCATGGAGGCAGGATGGACATATATAGGCCATATATTAAGCACACTTTGACTCACCAAAGCATTCACCAACCATCGTGGAGGAGGTGGAGGAGAAGAAGAAGGAGAAGGAGGAGGAGGAGAAGGAGAAGGAGGAGAAGGAGAAGGAGAAGGAGGAGAAGGAGGAGGAGGAGGAGAAGAGCTAAACTATATCCAAGCTATAGCCCAGGAGCCATCAAGGAGGAGGACCGCGAGGGTCGAGGTGGTTGATCAACGTGAAGACCAAGGCAAGCCAAGAACATCCAAGATAGGCGTATCTAGACGGTAGTTAGGATCTATCTATTGTGCATTCCATGTAACAAACTAGGAATCCAATCTGTTAGCCCAATCGCCCTCATTGTAACCCTACCACCAATGCCTATATAAAAGAGGGCAAGACCTCGTGATCGGAATCCAACTCATCTCATTCCAATCTACTAAGTAGCTAGAAGCATCAGCCCCTGTATAAGCATGCGAATACAAGAAGAGTAGCATCACCACAGGAGTAGGGTTTTATGCACACCACGGCCTGAACTAGTATAAATCATTGTGTCTCATATGCTACCATCTGATTCCATCTACGCGATCACTAGGCATTGACAGAGCTAATTCATCTGACAACTATGCACTTACCAACTATATATTATTACGATATACGTGTGGATGAGGATCGGAGTCGTCCACTATTGGACAAATGAGATCTAGTCCCGGTTGGGAACTAGCTCTACTCCTAGTTTCCCAACCGGGACTAGAAATCCGGGACTAAAGGTTGGGACCTTTAGTCCCGGGCACATAACCGAGACTAAAGGTCCATCCACAGGAGAAAAAATAAACGAAATACTAGGGATACCTCTCTTACGGTGTATGAGATTCGAACCTAGGACCTCTCATAAACTCCTTACCAACTCAGTTGTACACCACATGTGACAGAGTCCTGGACACTCTCCTTTTGAATTGACCCATGGGGTACCTTTAGTCCCGGGTGAAAGACCTTTAATCCGGGTTGGTGATACCAACCGGGACTAAAAAGGTCACCCTTTAGTCCGGGTTGGTAACCGGGACTAAAAGGTTGACCTTTAGTTCCGGTTTTAGGCTCCAACCGGGAATAAAGGTGGCATGCTGTGAAAGCCTGCCAAGACAGGAGCCTTTAGTCCTGGTTGGTAGCTCCAACCGGGACTAATTCTTCCTCTACTCCCGGACGTAAAAAATATCGAGACTAAAGCCCAAAATCGAAGTAGATGAAAGGTCATTTCTCTACTAGTGGTCTAAACAGCATGCGTGGCTAGACACTCCTGTCTCTAAAAACTAACTTGCATTGGTTGAGCATCTATTTATCTATCTAGCCAGATTGAGCATCTGGTCATCCATGCATGTTGGGGTACATGTGTATCGATGCATGTGAACCACCAGCCAGACAAGAATATATTCGTGGACAGGTTGGTCTTATATCTAATTAACTCCATAGTTATGGCATGCATGCATGGGTTCTTTTTCCCGTCTTTGGTTTGTTTTCTTCTTCTTTTTTGAACATTTCGTTTGTTTTCTTTGTGCATATATACTCATCACTCGTTCTTAGCGTAAACAGTGTAGGAAAGGTATATATGCATAGATTGTATATATGTGACCAAAATGAGAGAGGAGGAGGTGGATCGCTAGTGCCAAGTGGGGTACGGTCACCTGGCTGCGTTGTGGGCAGCTGCTGCATCCTAATGGCAGGCTGCGTTCTGTATCATCGCAAAAAGTGTTATCTAATAGTTTCTTAGTAGCGCTGGTGGGCACTTTTGGCTCCTAAAGGGCTAGCGCTTCAAGGCTGTCACTAGTAGAGAACAGACCTTTGATCCTCGGCTAAAATGGGTTCTAGTCCTCGCATTTTTTGCACTCGGGACTAGGGATACCTTTAGTCCTGGTTGGTGGCTCCAACCAGGACTAAAGGTCCCTGCCCAACGGCTACTGCGCCAGCCAGAGGTGGCAGGGACCTTTAGTCTTGGTTGGAGCCACCAACCGGGACTAAAGGTAGACTTTTACTCCTGGTTGGTGGCTCCAACCGAGAGTAAAGGTCTACTCCCGGGCCGTGGCTGCGCCAGGGGTTGGAAAGTTACCTTTAGTCCCGGTTGGAGCCACCAACCGGGACTAAAGGTCCCCCCTTTATATCCCGGCCATCTCCTTCTTCCTCCCTGAGCCCGAGCTCAGCACGTTTTGAAGCTCACTGCACTAGTGTTCTTGCTTCCTCCCTCCATTGTTCCTCCATCCATTCTTCGATTCCTCCGTCAATTTCTTTAATTCCTCCGTCGATTCTTCAGTTGTAAAGGTTACCAATCTCATACTCTCATTTTTCATCATTGGCTTATCTCATATTGTTCACTATATATATATATATTGTTTTTATAGTGTTTTTTATTTGTATACAATTTGAGCTCAAAATAACTTATAGTTTGCATATTTGGATGAAGAAAGGTTAAAGTAGGTGTTTAAAATTAGTATTCACTTTTTATTTCTAGCATGCATAGCACACTTCATTGTTTAGAGATATAGATAATTTTATAGTTTCTTAATTTTATTTGTTTATAAAATGAGAAATATATATTGTATTAAAAAATGAGTATAGAGAGTAGATGGCAACTACTTCCGGGTCCTCGGCCTCTCATGGGTTTCCAAAGCGACTTAGGCCGGGCCTCCCTCTCATTCCATGCGGCAAGTGTCGTGATGAGACGAAGATTGTGATGGAGTACCGAGTGAAGAAGGAGGGTCCCAACAAGGGTCGTATCTTCTACAAGTGTCCGGATCGCAATATGAGTTATTTTATCGTATTTTTATGATTATGGTTAGTTTATACCTATTTTCATGATGGTTGTGATTAAAGTTCTAATTTTTTGTTTTAATTTCAGTGGGATGGCAGTGGACGATGTTCAGGCTTCTACTAGGAGGAAGAGTATGTTGAACTCGTGCAAAAATATCTTGCACAATAGGCAGATACGACGGCTAATGAGGCAGTGATCCTGCCAAAGAAGCCCAAAGATGTTGCACAATCGGGGGATCTGTCTGTTTTAGTTGAGATTGGTCGCGAAATCCTTATGCTCCTGAAATGTATTTTAGGTTTAGTTCTTTTAGTGGTAGTTGGGATTGTCTACATTGTAGCGATGCTTTCATAAATTTGTACCTTTTGTGGTGGCACGCATGTTGTATAAATAATTAATTATGATCTAGGTTTTAATATGGTATTTATGTCATGTAATGCAGATGAGCTGGCATTGGATGTACAATGCTGATCGCCGCTCCCAAGAGTTCATTGACGGCGTGCATTCTTTGTTACGTGCGGCCGAGGCAAACAAAAGCGACGGTTTCATATGCTGCTCATGTGCCATATGTAAGAATATGATGGAATATCCTTGCTCAAGGACTCTTCATTCATACTTGTTCAAGTCGGGTTTCATGCCAAACTATATTTGTTGGATGAAGCACGGAGAAACCGGCGTTGTAATGGAAGAAGGTGAAGAAGAATAATAGGACGACAATGATATTATTCCGGATGGTGCGTGCTTCAATGATACTACAATGGGAGAAGTTGAAGAAGAGGTAGCCGCAGAAGATGAGCCTGCTGATGATCTTTGTCAGGTCATTCATGACGCACAAAGAGAATGTGAAAGTGAAAAGGAGAAGATCAAGTTCGAGCGGATGCTAGAAGATCACAAGAAATTGATGTACCCAACTTGTGATGCAGGGTAGAAAAAGTTGGGAACCACACTAGAATTGCTGTAATGGAAGGCAAAGAATGGTGTATCTGACAAGGGATTTGGAGAGTTACTAAAAATCCAAAAGAAGATGCTTCCGAAGGACAATGAATTGCCCGCCACTACCTACGAAGCAAAACAAATTGTCTGTCCTATGGGGCTAGAAATTGAGAAGATATATGCATGTCATAATGACTGCATCCTCTACTGTGGCAAAGAGTACAAGAAATTGGATGCATGCCCGGTATGCCATGCATCGTGGTATAAGATCAGGCGAGATGACCCTGGTGATGTTGAGGGCGAACGTCCGCGGAAGAAAATCCCTGCCAAGGTTATGTGGTATGCTCCTATAATACCACGCTTGAAACGTCTGTTCAGAAACAAAGAACATGCAAAATTGTTGCAATGGCACAAAGAAAACTGTAAGGTAGATTATATGTTGAGACACCCTGCTGATGGGTCCCAGTGGAGAGCAATCGACAGAGAATTCACAGAGTTTGCAAATGACGCAAGAAACTTAAGGTTTGCTTTAAGTACAGATGGTATCGATCCTTTTGGAGAGCAGAACAGTAGTCATAGCACTTGTTATGTTACTCTAAGTATCTACAACCTTCCTCCTTGGTTATGCATGCAGCGGAAGTTCATTATGATGCTTGTGCTCATCCAAGGCCGAAGCAACCTGGCAATGACATCGATGTGTACCTGAGACCACTTATTGATGAACTTCTCATTTTGTGGAATAAAGAAGGTGTACGTGTGTGGGATGAGTACAAATAGAAACACTTTGATCTACGAGCATTGTTGTTCGTAACAACCAATGATTGGCCTGCTCTAAGTAATCTTTCAAGACAGTCAAACAAGGGATATAATGCATGCACACACTGCTTCGGTGATATTAGACGTGTATTCTTGAAAAAATGTTGAAAGGTCGTGTACCTTGGCCATCGTCGATTTCTTCCTGCAAATCACCCCGTAAGAAAGAAAGGCAAGCATTTTAAAGGGAAGGCAGACCACCTGACCAAGCCTTGCAACCGAACCAGTGAGGATGTACTCGATATGGTTAATGATGTGAAAGTCATCTTTGGAAAAGGACATGGCAGCCAACCTGTTCCGAAACGACGCTAACGGTCACGCACCCATGTGGAAGAAGAAGTCCATATTTTGGGAGCTACCCTATTGGCAAGTCCTAGAGGTCCGCAGCTCGATCGACGTGATGCACCTGATGAAGAATCTTTGTGTGAACCTACTAGGCTTCATGGGTGTGTATGGAAAGCCTAAGGACACATTTGAAGCACGATAGGACCTGCGTTGTTTGAGAGAAATAGACAACCTACATCCAGAGAAGACAGATGATGAACGTCATTACTTATGTCCTGCCAGTTACACTCTAAGCAAAGAGGAGAAGGAAATCATGTTTGAATGCTTAAACAACATCAATGTACCATCTGGATTCTCCTCGAATATAAATGGTATTATAAATGTGCCAGAGAAGAAATTTTGTAACTTAAAGTCCCATGACTGTCACGTTCTCATGACGCAATTACTTCTAGTTGCATTAAGAGGAATTCTAACTCCAAATGTATGTCTAGCCACCATGAAGCTATGTGCATTCCTCAATGCAATTTCTCAGAAGGCAATTGATCCAACTGATCTAGCTAAACTACAGAATTGTGTGGTTCAATGTCTCATCAGCTTTGAGTTGGTGTTCCCTCCTTCCTTCTTTGATATCATGACACACCTCCTAGTTCACCTAGTCAAGGATATTTTCATTCTCGGTCCTGTGTTCCTACACAACATGTTCCCCTTAGAGAGATTCATGGGAGTCCTAAAGAAATGTGTTCACAACCGTGCTCGCCTAGAAGGAAGCATCGCCAAGGGCTATGGAACAGAAGAGGTCATTGAGTTCTGTGTTGACTTTATTCCCGACCTTGACTCGATTGGTGTTCCTGAATCGAGACAAGAGGGGAGACTAAGCGGAAAGGGGACACTAGGGAGGAAAACATATATTGGTATGGAGGATGATTATTTCAATAAAGTGCGCTACACAGTTCTACAGAACTCCTCTTTGGTAGATCCGTATATTGAGACACACAAGGATCTCTTACGATCCGAGTTTCCAAGGAAGACTGAAGCTTAGATTACGCGTAAGCACATGGAAACTTTCGATGGTTGGTTGCGAAAAAAATGTCAAGGTGATGAGAGCATCCATGAGCAACTGTATTTATTGGCTATGCAACCATCATGGCATATTGTCACATACAAAGGGTACGAGATAAATGGGAACATATTCTACACAGTAGCCCAATATAAAAGGAGTACCAACCAAAACAGTGGTGTCCGCATAGATGCCACAGACCCAAATCGGAATAAGTAGACATATTATGGCCGCATAGATGAAATATGGGAACTAGAATATGCACCTACTTTGAAGATCCCATTGTTCAAGTGCCAATGGGTCAAGGTGACCGGAGGCGGGGTAACAGTAGACAACGAGTATGGAATGACAACAGTAGACCTTAGTAATATTGGGTACAAAGACGAACCATTCGTCCTTGCCAAGGATGTGAATTAGGTGTTCTATGTCAATGATATGTCTACCAAACCAAAAAGAGGGAAAAACGATAATGACTCAACCAAAGAGCCAAAGTGCCACATAGTTTTTTTAGGGAAAAGAGTCATCGTGGGAATTGAGGACAAGTCGAACATGTCAGAAGATTATGAAAAGGATGACCGAATTCCGCCCTTCAAAGTGAACAAAAACCCTAGCATCTTGGTAAATGATGAGGACACTCCATGGTTACGACGTGATCATAACCAAGGGACATACATAAAAAAGAAGTTCACTGTTGTGCCCACTTGATGATATAGTGATTTAATGTAGTGTGTGTTTGAGATATTATGTAATAATTGTGAATTCAGATGTTTATTATGTCATGTTTCAAATTAAATCAATGTTTGATTTGGTGGGATTTCTCTATCGAAAAGTTAAATTAGGATATTGAGTGATGAAAAATTAAAATATTAACGTTAAAATAATGTGAAAACAATTTTTCTGTCCAAAACCAATAGTTTTAATAATTTTAATTAAACACTACATTTTTGCATTAACGAAATAATAAATATTAGTTACATTATGTTTTATAATTATAACAAAAAATAAAAAAAGTTAGGTTATAGATTTTTCCTATGTGCAATAAAGAAAAAGAAAATCCATATTTTTAACAAAATAATTTTATGCCTTTTATTTAATTTACTATGTTTTTAACAAGACTATAGCATTTCTATTAAAAAAATTTGCTCAAAATAGGCGAAAACGAAACTGCAGCCCACCTTTACTCCCGGGTGGGAATCCCACCTTTACTCCCGGGTGGGAAGCCCACCCGGGAGTAAAGGTGGGCTGCAGTTTCATGGCCCACCAAAAAAACCTTTGCTCCCGGTGCATGTTACCAACCGAGAGTAAAGGACCTTTACTCCCGGCTGGTAACATGCACCGAGAGTAAAGGTCTTTTTGTCCCGGCTGGTGGCTGGCACCGGGAGTAAATCTCCCTGGTATATAAGCGCTAGTGCCTGGCGCATATTGATCCGCTCCTCTTCTTCCTCGTCGAACACCGCCCACCTTTCTCTCTTCTTCCTCGCGCCACCGCCGATTCATCTTCCCCTGCCGGCGCTGCCGCACGCCTGTCGCTGCCGCACACCGGTCACCACCCCACCTCAAACACCGACGCTGCCGCACATCGGTCGCCACCCCGCCCGACGCCGGTCGCCCGGCCCCCGCGCATCAACCCGCCGCCGCGACACCAGAGCCCGAGCCTCGCCTCGCGTGGCCACCAATGCCTCTCCGGCCGCCCCCAACACCGGAGAGCCGGCCAGCCCGACGACACCAGAGCCCACCTAGTCTCGCCTCGTGTAGTACCCTAGCTAGCCGGCCGCCGCCTCGCCGCGATCGCGCCTCGGGCCGCCGTCGCCATACTGTTGCCGGTCTTCCTCATCACCACGCCCCTAACACCGGCCCACCTCATGTCGTCGTCGTCAGTAGAGACCGCAGTGTGCGCGCCCCGACGTCGGTCGCCACCGCGCTGACACGGCCCGGCCCGCTCTGCTGCGCCGATCACCGCCCCGGCCTACTCTGCGCCGATGTCGAGACCACATCGCTCGTCTTGCCGTATGTCCTTGTCCTCGATCGCGATCCATATGTTTTCATCATTTGTATTCATATGCATGTATATATACGTCGCAGAGCACCGCCGCCCTCATTCGCCCTAGGGTTTAGGGTTTATACGGCGGAGCACCGCCGCCCTCGTTCACCCATGTGTACAAACATATATACGGTAGAGCGGAGCACCGCCACTCTTGTCACACCAACCTATCTCGCGTCCTAGTCGATCAACATTCATATTATCGTTATCGTTAACGCAAAACAATCACACTAGGGCGAATTGCGTTGGTGACTAGGGCAAACCGCGTTGTTGATGTCACCGACGTGGTTCGCCCTAGTCACCGACACAATTCGCCCTAGTATGGTGAATTGCGTCCGTGACCGAGGGGCAAGATTTAATAATGCATATTGTTCGTAGATTTTACGCATGTAAGCAAAGATTTGATGTACTATATATTGGTTTTGTTTTTTGAAGCGAGATGGCTGACCCGAGAAACATGGATGAGGAGGAGTTGATGATGAATTTGATCAACACTGGCACTCAAGTTACCGACGATGATGGTGCTAAAAATAACGTGCAAGAGGATGCAGATGACGGGAGTTAGTACTTAGCTCTTGAACAAAATGAGCAACAAGATATTGGCCAAGTATATATTTTTTATTATTAGCTATATATATTATCATATGTCTTATGTGTGCTCATGACATTAAAAATAATGTTTATGTTTTGTAGCCCTCTGGATCGACATCAACAACTACAACGAAGAGTAAAAATGTTCGAGGTCCCAAAAAGCCATTGGAGGGCCGCTTCATCATCTCGGAGTTCAATGTGGATACAGGCGAACCAGGGGGGGCCAAATAAAATGAAATTCGTGCACCACTGTGGTTACCTTGTAAGGGACCGGCTCCCGATCAGTACCTACGAATGGAAGAAGAAGACCAATGCTCCTCATATCAGTTTTGTCTCCGATCATGACAAGACATTAATTTGGAATTATGTCTTGGAACATTTTATGCTCCAAACAGATGGTTATGATGATATAATAGATGGTGATGAATTGAAGGAGTGAGTTAGGGATTGGGCAATGAAGAAGATGGCCACCCAGTTTCAGACTTGGAAGAAACACCTATACACGACGTATGTCAAGAAGAATATAGCACCAGATTTCACTGTCCCAGACCCGATCTCAAAGCAGAGGCCCTATTGGGATGAGTTTGTATAGTACAAGACGTCGGAAGAGGGTGTGAGTCGGGTGATAAAGAACCAACGTAATGCCCAACAGAAGACATACCACCATAACTTGGGATCAGGTGGCTACCCGACTGCCATTAAGAAGTGGAACAAAATGGAAGCAGACCTTCTTGCCAAGGGTATCACACCAGAATCACTCGAGTGGGGAGAGCATTTAAAGAATTGGTTTTTCGCTCATGGGGGAACACTGGACCAGGAGACAGGGAAGTGCGTTTATGGCGCAAGACTGCAAGAAGCAGCAGAAAGATTGTTTTATGCTCAGAGAGCTACTGCTAGTGGTGCGTTCAGGCTCAACAGAGAGAAGGATGAACTGGCATACGCCATCGGGACTATTGAACACGGTGGCCGAACTAGAGGCAAAGGAAGTGTCTCGTGGGAGCATGGATTCCCTCAGGATAGACCTTCCTACAAAAGCCGCCAGAGAAAGAAGGAAGAAGAGGCACAACGGCTCTAGAGGTTGGAGGAAGCGGTGTGTGAAGCACAGGAGCGGGAAAAAAAACCTTGAAGCGAGAATGCAGGAGGAAATCAGAAGGCCAGTGCAAATAGCAGTGAGTGCAAGCAAGCAGGCATTAGAGCCAGGAAGCAAGCAGGCATCAGTGAGTGCTCAGTTGAAAAGCAGCTGCGCTTCCACGGAGGTACCAAATCAAGGGGACACAGGACTACGCTTCCCTGTGGATGATGTCACTGAACCTTGTACATCGTGTGAGCTACACATTCTGAAGGGGAATTCCACAATCAAGGTGGCTATCGGTCTTGTTAATCCTATTGACCGAACCAAGACACCAAGGATTCATGGGAATATAATCCAAGAAGGATATGCTACCATCTCGGTAGATAAAGCTAAAAAAGGTTTTAGTGATTTGCCTCTTAACATTCCTGGAGGTGATGGCAAGAAGACTCTAGGAGAAGCAGAGAAGACATTCATTCTATGGCGCAAGCGCTACATCATCATTCTCGGGATGTCGCCTCCACCTCCTCCTGAACTACCTCACCATAGGTGCGGATGAAAACACTACATCATTAATTTATATTGGCTTAAATAATTAACAATCTACTCATAATAATATGTCATTCCTTTTTTTGTAGCAGATCCTCCCCCAACCTAAGTCCAATTGTTCAATCGCCAGATCATCAAAGTGTTCTGTACGATGACAATGTGTTGGAAGGCGAGGCTGCATCCACACCATCTCCAAGGAGGTCTCCAACGCCACAGCCGCCACCTCCAAGGAGGTCTCCAACGCCGCTGCCACCACCTCCAAGCAGGTCTCCAACTCCTCCCCCGCCCCCGCCTACCAAGAAGCCAAGTACTAGTAAGAGGCCAGCCCCGCAAACGAAGAACCAGCCCCCGTCGGCAAAGAAAGCCACCGTGAAACCAAGGTCTATTCCCAAAATAATATCTGAAGAGAAGGAAGAAGTAACTGATGCATATAAAAAAGATATGTCCAGATTCTATGACAAACTTAAAAAGGATCAAGAAGCAAGGAGAAACCCAGAGAAACCATACTTCTTCGTAGCTCCAGATATTCTAAGAAAAAAGGTGGCTTCTTACCAGCAACAATAGCGGGAATCTCGTAAGCCGTCCAAAGCAACGTTAACGGACTATGACCGCACTCTCACCAAGTCAATTGAGGCGGGCAGGGAAAGGAGTTGCACAACTTGGACAACAATCGCACCAATCAGTCCCCCCCGCTAGTTGTTGGTAATGAATATGGTTCAAATTTAGGATTAATGCATCAGGCAAACATACCTCCGGATGTCGATTTGGATCACCTTGGTGAATTTATTGAAGAGACTGGTCTCAACCTTTACCATATGTTTAGTGATGGAAACATTGAGAGTGCGGCGGAGGTTGATATTTGGAAGAAAAAATTTGTACTAGACCAGAGTCTATACAACCCTCAAGCCTTAGGTGATCTGGGGACACAAATGTACCTGCTAAACAAGTGGTACATGCAAGCGTCTATCAGTGAAGACTTCTGTGTTGGTGTCAGAATTAGAGACGAACATTGGTTCTGTGGAGATGATGTTATGTATGTTGACTTTGCAGAATTTCATGAACTATGGCACCTGACCTCTCTAGACAAAGTTATCATTAGCTGCTATTGCCTGTAAGTAATAATTCTTTCGATCTATTATTAAACTCATCATATGTGTGTATATGCATATAAATTATCCTAACAAGTATTATATATATGTAGATTTACAATGACAGAGAGCAGAAAGAAAGACTGCAATGAAATTGGTTTTGTTGATCCCCATATAGTATTCAAAGACCTAGTTACTCCAAAGCCTAATTGAAAGTCTGAGTCAGAAAGTAACGTCATGAACTTCTTAGTAAACCAACGCCACAAGAAGGATATACTCTTCCCCTACAACTTCAAGTGACTGTTAATAATGTCGATCATCCTTAATGGCTCATATGTTGATTCTAGTTAATTAATGAGTGTTATGCGTTATATCCTATAAACACATGCAAGAATCACTGGATATTGATGAACATCGATCTGGTGAAAAGTCGCTTGATAATCTATGGCTCGATGAGAAAACCATAAGAAGACTACTAAGATATGATAGATATTATCCAGAGGTAATTTCGGTATCTCTAGCAACTATATATACACATAAACATATGATGATTAACTATATCTGATGACGTGGCAAATTTTTTATTGGGCAGTGTTTGGAAAACCTTTATTGAGAAGCAACACTTGGGAAAATACAAAGCGCCACTGAATGTAATCCCTTTGAAAGTAAGTCCCCTAAATCGCATCATCTTTATTAATTAAACATATAGCTTTCACCGGATCACCAGTTTGGATGACAAATCTTTTTCTCGTAAAGTGGTGTCTGAGGCAGGAACAGGGGAACAACTAATGTGGTTACTATGTTTGCGAGTTTATCAAGCAGGTCTCCCAAAGAACTCCTACAGAGAGACTCAAATACGTTAAAAATACACTATATATTTATTTAATTATTATTATTGATTGTGTTACTATGTCTTTATATATATATATGTACATATATTAATTTATTTTTCTTTAATTCAAACCTGTAGGCTCGATGGTTGGAGAAAAAGGTCATACGGCAAGACCAGTTCAAAGCAATTCAAGAGTCTATAGCCGTATTTTTTAATGACCAGGTCATCGATTCCAAGGGCGTGTTCTACTTCGACCCAACACTGCCATGGAAACCAAGCTAGAGGATGAGAGAAAACTTGTTATATCACAACAACTGTAATGCAATCTTTTATAATATATACACATGAAATAATATAAAGTAAAATACACATATGCATGCATGCATGTAAATATATATATATGATGCATGCATATATATATATATATATATATATATAGTTCTGTGCTTGAACTATGTCATCTAATACGTTCATTGTGCTTGAACCGAAACATACTATACGCGCGTATAAATGTATTATTAGCAGCGTACAATACGACTTCGAAAAACCTATTTTGAAAAGAAAACAAAAAAATGAAAAGAAAAGAAAAAAGAAAAAAAATAACATTTTGTCCCGGTTGGTATTACCAACCGGGACTAAACGGTGCCGGCCTCATGGCATGTCAGGAGGCATCTTTAGTCCCGGTTGGTGTTACCCACCGGGACTAAAGGTCCCCCTTTAGTCCCGATTGACCGGGACTAAATGACCCCCTTTAGTCCCGGATACTTGCTCCCGGGTGAGGAACCGGGACTAGAGGGGGTTCCCCACCGGGACTAGAGGGGGTTCCCCACCGGGACTAAAGCTCTATTCTCTACCAGTGTATGGTGCGCTGCTCGCATTCTTGGCCAAGCAGGGCTAATTGTTAGTCAAAGGTAACAAAATTTGAATTTCAAAATACGTGCATCCCTTATATTTGGGGACGGAGCAACTTAAAAAGATAAGGTTCTTGATGAGGGAAATTACATATAGTGAGTGGAAACTGGAAAGATGATGAGTTGGGTGATGGAAGTGCCATCAGTACGTGATCGAGCCCCATCCATAGTCAACTCCAACGACTGCGACGTCGTGTGCCGATATATATCGTGTTATGAGTGCCACTGTGCAGCGTCGTAGCGACGGTGCATCAGTGTCATCAGTAACGAGCGAGCCTGTCGTGTATACCTTTGTGATGAAGTACGCGAGCAAATTCGCAGTTATTTGAATGTATGCAGAATATTCCACTGGAACTGCAAGTGTGTTCCCATAGTTAATCCCGTCCACCCCCCTTGTCTGAATCTAGCTAGGTGCTGGGATGGCGTGCGTTCGTGCGACCTTTCATTCAAGTCGATCGATATCACCACGTACATATGCATATGCATGTGGACATGGACGACGACGACCACGGCAGCAGCACCGCAATTAATATAGTCAAGGATGAAGGATGGCATGCAGCTGCTAAAGATGGAAAATGGAAATAGATATCCGAATTATCTGATATCCGTATCCACTAAAACTTGTAATTTGAATATCCGTATCCGTATCTGTTTATAATGTGGTAACTAAATAGATATATCCGAATTCGTTGCAGGATTCAGAGGCAGGCTCCACTCTTGTAGTGCAAGTTGGACAAGCCGTTGGTACTTACAAGTTGCAATTAATATAGTCAAGGATGAAGGATGGCAGCTGCTGTGGCCGGCATGTCGTGGGACGGTTTCCTTGTAATGTAATTATATTTAACCGTCACGGAACCAAATCCCCAGCGCTCCAAATTAATAACTTAAATGACCACCAGCTAACCAACATTATACGTACCTGCAAGTTATGTACACGCGCGCTACTACTAGTAGCTAGAGTACATACATATATAGTAGTTCTAGCTAATCATCCGCTTAAATTTATCAAGTATAGTGCCCGTGCTAACGCCACAGCTTCATTTTATGGATGCACACAAAAATAAGCAAGTGACGATATTATTTCATAGTTTAAGTTTTACACAATTTTTTGAGGGCAACAAGTTTCATGCAACTGTTAAATAACAAGGCATAATAAAGTTATGTCTCGCCTGAACCATTGACGACACAAGAAAAAATCATTTGAAGCTACAGAGTGAAAAGAACAACACTTTATGCATGCAGCTCCTCTCCAGATCACCCAAATACGAATCATCTCGCTGGCACCTTCGCCCCCACCATGTGAATGACACATTTATGCTCAGTACATCAACGATGTCCTCCCAGTATTATGACTGCACCATCTGGCCGGAAAATCATATCCGTCTTCTCCAGAAAAATGTGTCTGCATCACTCCTACCAATTTTGACACAAACATTATTAATAGAAGGTACAATTTGCCTTTGCATTACCAACCCAAGAGAAAGAACAAAGAACACATACTTCTTCTGATATAAACCGAAGATGCCACTGCAATAACGTACCGGGTTGTATTACACAGGATACATGAGAAATTTTACAATAGTTGGAAAAAATATGGACCATCCATGAGCTCGATCAAACGGTGTAAAAATAGGAGGTAACTGTATAAAAGTACTCGGTACTAACAAAATAGTGGGGATAGTACCAAAATAGGTAGCACCAGTACCGAAAAAGGGGGTCAGTTTCGAAATTATCTGGATCTGTTTTTTTCGGTTAAGGGTAAATCTGTAATTTCAACCCCTTCATCGATGGCACAACACTGTCATCCCATCCCATCTCAGTCTCACCGTCGATGGGAAGAGCAACCAGACCGTCGCCGCCGTCGCACCAGAGGCCGCTGGTTCCATCACCATAGCCAAGCGCCTGTCAACAGCAGTGCCGCCTGCAGCGGATGTAACCCGGCCACCTGTGGCGTGCTTCATCCCGGCAGGGTCGGCATGTACTTACAAGCTAAGCCGCGCCTCTTCCTCAAGCAGAAGGACGCCAAGGTGACGCCCACGTCGGAAGACCTGCCGCAGCTCGTGGGCCATGCCGCCCGGCCGCCAGCATGCGGACACTCCGACAGAACAAAAGCTCCACGCATGCGCAACACTCCGACAGAACAAAAGCTCTGCTTCCTAGAGCTCCAGCAGAACGCAAGCGCAGCACCATCACCGTGACAGTATGCGCAGTTTGTCCAAAAGCTCAGCTTCTTAGAGCCGCTCGCGAATCCGAAGAAAAATGACATTGCCTGTGAATCGGCCTCCTGAAGAAGGCTGGCTCCGAGCGAAAAGCAGCAGCTGCATGGCGCGCGCTGAGGCGAGACAAACAGTCAAACAGAAAAGAAAGAGCCCTCGTGAGATGACGGATATACCCCCCATAATAAAAATTACATTTAATACATAATCTTCGTCAAACAATTGCTTGCAAAATAGGAAAAGCGAAAGTACCTGGAAGTACCGAAGTACTTTCCCAACCATTGTAGCACCTGCAAAAGTGCAACGACGTACTTATGTATTAATTAATGCAAACAAATTAATATAAAATATAAAGCCCAAAAAATAAAATTGTTTACCAACATGCCCAAAAATAAAAATATCAAGCACCTGTCCAGCAATATATATTTACATGAGGAGTGATAAAAATGGTTTGAGTATACCCACCGTTAATCACCAGTTCAAGGCGTCTTTATAAACAATATTCTTGGTGCTCTTCCCTGTAGGATCCTATTCTTCTTTTGGTTTAGCCAAAATTCTTGTTGTTGATATTGATACCCCCTTAATAAACCAACATAAAGTTGTCCATGCGAGAACACAGGTTTTGGAAGATAGACCCCAACATTAGGGATGGTTTGTCCCTACGATTTATTTATGGTCATGGCAAAACTTAACTGTACTCGGAATTGTTTTCTCTTGAACTTGAAAGGAAGGGAAATATCATCTGAGGGAGACAGCGGGGGCCTTGGTATGAAAACCCTTTTTCGCGCATCTTGTACACCAACGATCTCAGCGTCAATTGCATTGTTTTGCAATGCTCTGAATATAAGCCTTGTTTCGTTGCACAATCAGTTGTTAGGATCAAGATTGCGGAGAAGAATCACAAGACAGTTGATTTTTAGCTTCAGCTCGTGCGGGGGAGGCCATTTGGAGTTATCGAGTTCAAAAAATCAATAGAGAAGTGATTCTGAGGATCGTCAAGAACTGTGCCGAAGCTGTGGTAAACCTTTTCCTCACCTGAAAACCTATCAATCATCATTGCGTTCAGCCTATCAAGATGTTCATTTTTGGTCGATAGAATGGCACGGGAGCTCATATAGGCGGCTGATGTTGCATGTTCATCAAGTGATGGGAAAACATCTTGAATGAGTTTATTGACTGCCACCTCCATGTCAGTATAACCAATCACAATGTCAACATAATCATCTCCAATTGTTTCTTTGGTTTCATTTCCAATTCGTAATAGGTACTCTGAAAACCAAGG
Organism: Miscanthus lutarioriparius; assembly: GCA_904845875.1. Classification (NCBI taxonomy): domain Eukaryota; kingdom Viridiplantae; phylum Streptophyta; class Magnoliopsida; order Poales; family Poaceae; genus Miscanthus; species Miscanthus lutarioriparius. Next base: position 137,091 of record CAJGYO010000840.1, on the reverse strand, counting down.
GTCAGATTGTGCCCTCATGTTATGTGACAATCTTATCTTCCTGAAATTCTCCCACAAATAGGATCTTTGCAATGTAGCATCAGGTTACCTGTGCTCGTGTCCCACGTGTCACCACAGGAAGGACCTGTCTGAAGTCTCCACCAAATACCATGACCTTTCCTCGAAATGGCAAAGCACATTCCATAATATCCTGTAGGGACCTATCAAGTGTTTCAACGCACTGACACTTGGTCATGGCAACTTCATCCCAAATAATCAAAGATGCCCTACGAAGCAACTATGTAGTGCCACTTTGCTTCATAAAGCTAGACATGCTGTTGTCCCCAATTTTAATTGGAATTTTAAACCTTGAGTGTGCAGTGCATCCTCTGGGCAATATCGATGCCGCTATACCAGATGTGGCTGTTGTGATGGCTATTAATCCTTCGGACCAAACTCTAGCAAGGAGGGCCTTGTATAGGAACGTCTTGCCCGTGCCTCCAGGACCATCTACGAAAAAAACTTGGCTCTTATTAGCAAATACATGCTGAATGATTTCATTAAACCCTTCACTCTGCTCCTTGTTAAGAGATTCATAAATATGTAAGTGTTCTTGGTCTATGGTGATGTTTTGTTCCTCTCTAACCTCTTTCATCATATCATCGGAGCTTTGACCCACGCCGCAACAGCAAAAGCGGACCATAATCTCTTATATCCTTCCTCATTGAGTGAACCATATTCCATATGTCTCAGTACCATTTGCTCCACTGCTGACGTGTTGCTATTGTGACATCTGAAGTCTTCACCTAGAGCGTCCGTATGCTTGTCCCATAGTCCACGTATGTTAGTGGATGCGCAGAAGACAAGAATGGTGGCAAACAACCTTCGCAAGGCACACGACATCTGGAAAGTGGTGGCCTCAGTCAAGCAGTCATCGATTGATTTGTCCGTCTCGGTAAGCCCTCTTTTGTCGCATGCTTCCCTAAAATTAGAGTATGTGACACTAGACACTGTTCTCAAATCCTCATATGATGTTGCACCTCTCACAGGATATCAAATAGCTAGGAAAATTACTACGGTTGCCAAGGTAGACACGTGCATATGATTAAAATGATAATAAGGTGAATAGGACAACAAGGAAGATCCCATGCTATACTTGCCTTAAAACATCGATCCTTCGGTAAGCTTTAATCTTCAACGTTCTTCTTCTTCCTCTTCTTGATCACCACGTATATTTCAACATTGGACCGGACGTAATCATAAAGCACCACACAAGCATCCATACAATCATTCACGAAGCAAACAATAGAACTAAATCGAACAGTACACACCATCATAGAAAAAAAAGTAAAAGAGTTTGAAACACGATTCTCTGCCACTCACTACTTAACACACAACGATCAAGAAGCACTCTAATCGGAGCTAAGTTGGAAAAGATACATCTACCGATAGATCTGCTTTATACATGGAAAAGAAAACTATAGGCTTCATTTATTTTAACTATTGAAAATAATATAAATTGAATTAAGTCAAATTTAGATTTAAATTATAAAACTAAAATAAAACAAGTCATATTTTATTTATGAAATCCAGTTGCATAATTATTATCCAAATTAGAAGTTAAACCATGAAATTCTAGTATTAGTGACATGATAAACATTGTCACTAACACGTAGATCTCGTTGTAATGAATCTAACACAACTTGAATGGGTCAATTCGGAGCTAAAACATAGAAAAGATAAAATAAACAAGATTTCCTTTAGTAAAATAATAGATTAAATCTAACCTCGAATTTTAAAACTTGAAAACCCACTTAACAATAGTATGAACATGTAGATTATGGAATTACGAACCTAACGCAATTTGAACGGATCAAAATAGAGTTAAAATAGAGATTTTATGGCTAAAACAAAATTAGTGGCAAAACTGTAAATAGGTGAAAACGTACTTTAGATCTAAACCGAAGAAACTACGCTTTCCAAAGAAGAAAACGTAATATGTGATTACGCTTTGGACCGTGGGTTTGAAAACAGAAAACTGGAGTGGCTCTTTAGGAAGATGGCCTGCGAAGGGGCCGGTATGGGATGATCTAGACCATTGGATCGAAGATGGACGGCTTAGATTAAAAGAGATGGAAGCAGAGAAATGAGAAGAGACAGAGGCGCGAGAGTTGTCGTGGGGAAGGAGGAAAGGCTGATTCTATTCTCCATGGGAAATACTGCAGGAAAATAGAAAAGACCGGTGGTTTTCTATTCTCTTGCGTTCCCATTCAACGAAAGGATGGTGTTGGCGACGTGGCTTCCTAGAAAATATGCTAGCGGGATTCTCTTGTTTAGGTATAGTAGATAAGTGTAAAGAACTCATCGACTCGAGCTCGGTCACCAAGGCGATCAGGGTTTTTCGTTCCTCCCTCCTCGTTCCCGTCCTAATCCCACGTTGATCTCAAGATTTGAGTCCAATTTCCTAAATCACGTTTGCGTCCACTGTCAGATCTCTCCGAAAAGTCGCGTGGACTCAAATTGCTAGCCCACGTGTGTGTGTCTTCTCGCTGGTGACCCAGTGTTTGTGGCCACCGGGGAGCAATTTCCCCTGAGGATGGAGAGGGTCACGGGCCTTCTCGAGAAGATGAAGCTCTTGGCATCGGAGAAGAAGGGGATACCTGAAGGCGATCTGCAGAAGGCATCCGAAAATGCACACACCATCAGTGAAAGCGGGACTAGCGGACCAATCCTACGTGTCCCAATGAAGTTCATGGCATGGAACTTTCGGGGCCTTGGCAACGCCCTGACAATGCGTGGACTTCTGCAAATTGACATTTTTTGGAAACAAGGAGCTCATGTGAATTGGTTGATGAAGGGACATGGAAACACCGCTTTCTTTCAACCACTATGGGAATTAGGAGATTTGCCGAGTGCCCCTGGCACTCGGCAAAGCCTAAAAACACTCGGCAAAGGGTTTGCCGAGTGTCACACTGGGTGAATTTTTATCGGCAAACAGACTTTGCCGAGTGTTTTTTGTCGGACACTCGGCAAAGACTTCGCTGAGTGCCCAAAATACACTCGGCAAGCATTTTTTTTCGAAAAAGCCACCACCGGCCGGTCTCCACCGGCCGCTGTCGGTCTCCCCGGTGGTGCCCTTCCCCTGCGTCTCGCCTCCACTCCCCGGCTTCACGGCCGCCGCCACGAGCCACCACCACCACGCTACCACCCGCCACGCCGGGGAAGAGAGCGAGAGGAGGGTGCGGCCGCCGGATCCGGGGAAGAGAGGGAGAGGAGGGGGTGGCCGGGCCGGATCCACCGCCGAGGAAGAGAGAGGAGGGAGAGGAGGGGGAGGGGCGCCAGCGGTGGGAAGATAGGGAGAGGAGGGGGCGGATCCGCCGCCGGGGAAGAGAGAGGAGGGAGAGGAGGGGAAGGGGCGCCGGCGGTGGGAAGAGAGGGAGAGGAGGGGGCGGCCGTGCCGGATCCGCCGCTAGGGAAGAGAGAGGAGGGGGCAGCCACACCGGATCCGCCGCTGGGGAAGAGAGAGGAGGGGGAGGGGCGCTGGTGGTGGGAAGAGAGGGAGAGGAGGGGGCGGCTGGCCAGGCGAGCCTGCCCTCCAGGCGCCGCCACTGTCGCTAAATCCGCCCGTCAGGGGGCCAGATCTGGTGGAGGCGGTGGAGGGAGGAGGTGCGCCTGCTGGCGAGGAGGAGGGAGGGGAGGATCTGCGCCAAGCGAGGAGGAGGGGAGGCAGGCCACGCCGACATCGAAGAGGGAGGAGGGGAGGGTGGGGCCGCGCCGGGGCCGAGAGGGAGGAGGGGCAGCGCGTGTGCGGGGATGGGGTGGCGCGTGCCCGTGCGCGGAGAAGAAGAGGGGGGTGAGGACGTGGCGCGGGGAGAAGGGGAGCGTACGGACACGGCCGCTGGGGTTAAAAAAAGATATTTTTTTCGTTTGCGTGTCCCAGATCTGGGCACTCGGCAATGTTCTTTTTTCCATTTTTTTCTTCTGGTATTTTTTCCTTTGCCGAAAATTTTGCTAGAAAGTCAAACATCTAGGTCTAGGCTGGATCAGGGAGGAACACACAAAAATTGGATAGGGCCTGTTTGAATCCCCTCCTTTAAACTTTAGAGCTCTATTAACTTTAGTGCACTTTAGCATACTCTAAACTTTAGAGCTTTATAAACTTTAGAGCTCTAAAAATTTTAGAGCATTTTATCTCACTTCGGAGCTCTAATGTGAGGAAGGCTAAAATTTAGAGCTAACTTTATACCACTTGTTTGGAGCTTTAGTTTTAAAATTTAGAGCTCTAAAATTTAGATGAGGAAATCCAAATAGATCGTCAGAAGTCCTGCACGTAAGGAATTGCCTGGCTAGTTTCTTCAGAAGAAGCTAAATCGACTACATAATAGAAAATGACGGTAATTTGAAATGGAATGGAACAATGATCCTCAGTTTTCTGTCTGTGGACAATGGAGATTTCATTAATTTCTAACATGGGGGTACAGAGTAACCAGGTTAATGATTTCAATTTTTTTTATAACGGCTGCTAATAATAGGTAATCAATAGTCGTCTCATGTCATGTGCCATCTTTGGTACTTGATAATAAGAAATTAAGAATATGAGATCTTGTAGGATCAGCATGGGGTGCGTGCAATATTGTATTAGCAAAAAATAATCTACCGTTGAGCAACAGAATTCCTGTGACAAAAAAATAGAGGCTTGCAATAAATGAATGAAGAATGCACAGCACAACCCTTTATAACGTGGATTGTAGCACCCGGTTTTAAGAACAAGACCAGATACGCACCATATGTGAGCTCAAGAAGTTAAATCTCACATATAGCTATAAATAAGGGTAATACCAATAGACAATGCTCAATATATAACGTACTTAGTATAAAGAATATAACCTTAGATAGCAATAAGCGGAATGACAACTCCGATCTTCCACTACAGGAGAAGCAAAATTTGCCGAGTGCCGCATGCTTTGCCGAGTGCCGAAAATAGGGCACTCGGCAAAGCCACTCTTTGCCGAGTGTTGCGCTCGGAAAAGAATTGCACTTGGCAAAGAGTGGCTTTGCCGAGTGCCGCAGCGTGCCCGGCACTTGGCAAAGCACGCCACTCAGCAAAGGCACTCTTTGCCGAGCGCAACACTCGGCAAAGAGTGCACTCGGCAAAATGCCCGACAGTTGCCCGCCTACCCCGCCCACGCCGTTACCATCTTAAAAAAAATGTTTACCGAGTGCTTAACCTGACACTCGGCAAAGAGGCCCTTGCACTCGGCAAAGTATTTTTGTTTTTTTTTAATTTTGATTTCAAATTTTTTTTGTAGACCTTATCTATTGTTTACAAGCACATGTTAAAATTTGGGACCTTTTTATAACTTTTTTCTATATTTCTTGAATTAATTTTGTTTACTTGCATTTTTCCCGAAAAAAGTAAATTTGAACTGGAGGTGCATGAAATAATGAAATGTAGCCATTCAAAAAATGATAGTCATGTTGTAGAGTGTATTTTGAGGCCGTATGCAGGAACTCACCCAAAATTTTGAACGCCTTGTTCGCCAAACATGACGACCCGTTTGTGGTCCGACTGTATTTAAATTATAGAAAATGCAAACGAAGTCCAAAATTCACGAAACTTGTCGAGGTGTCATGTGATCGCATGTGGAGGCTATGATAAAAATTTGAGAAGGTTTTGAGCAAGTTGTGATGTCAGATGCCTAAAACCCAGACATCTCCACATGCGACACCGGCCGCCGCGCCCCACGCCGCCCTAGCCCGCGCCCCCGTGCCCCACATCCCCCTACCCACGCCTCCGCAGCCCACGGCGCCCCTCGTCGACCGGCCCCGCCCCCACGCTGCCCTAGCCCGCTCCGCCGCCCCGGCGACACCCCGGCCCCACACCGCCCCTCGGCGGCCGGCCCTGCCCCCGGCCCGGCCGTCCCTGCAGAGAGGAGGAGGAGCCCGGCCGTGGCGCCCTACCCCTGGCCCGGCCATCCCTGCAGATAGGAGGAGGAGGGGCAAAAGAGAAGGGGAGGAGGAGAAGGGAGGTGGGAGGAGAAGGACAAGGGAGAAGGAAGAAGGAGAAGGGAGGAGGAGGAGGAAGAAGAAGGAGAAGGGAGGAAGGACCAAGAAGAAGGAGGAGGAAGAAGAAGGAGAAGGGGGGAGGAGGAGACGGACCTTGGTCCGATGACCATTCACGCCGTTCGTCGACGACGTTCGTCCACTCCGTCATCCCCGCACATCGCCGTTCGTCCACACCGTCGTCCCCGTCCCTCGCCGAAGAAAAGGTAAAGGCTCCGGGGGTGTCGGCCTTGGTGCCGTTTATGTGTTGACAGCCTTCGTGCCGGGTTTGTGTATGTGTGGGCCATTGTGCCCCAAATGTGGACGTCGACGATCGTGCCGGCTTTTTTCTTGCAGGTTTTGGAAACCTCCCCGTACAGGGGAGGTTCTGCCGAATTTTTCAAGTAATAGTGATGTGTTTCTTCTTTTGCAGAGCAGGAGCTGTCGGAGGGGACCCAGAGCACCTCAGCGATCCCGATCGTCTTCGTCGACGCTGCGGTCGTGCCTGCACTGCTTCGTCTCGCCACTGCACCGACTCGCCACTGCGCCACTAGCCTTTCTCCACCGCCACCCTAGGTATAATTGATCTCTCTTGCTTACAGTTGTCGTACGTAACCCAGTTAGGCGTCTCCCGTCTAAAACAGATACGGTTGGAGGTATGCGGATCTTTGCATATCTATGACCGTATCTGTTTTGGATTGTCCAGGTTTTTTGGACAGCCCGTGGATGCGTAGATGGGTTAGTTTCCATGTTCTGCTCGGATCTGAGATGGAGTTTTGGCACCACCTCCCTGTTGTTCTCTAGATACACACTCTCCCTTCCAAGATGTGTATCGGGAGAACAACGGGGAGGTGCTGCTGAAATTTTGTCTCGGATCGGAGTAGAGCATGGAAACTAACCTCATCTACGCATCCGCGGGTGGGATTCGGACCTATCCTAACCTATTAGACAGCAGGCACGCCGTGCAGATGCAACTGATGGTTATATTACTCCGTTATGTGTATATGATATTGCTCCGTTATGTGTATATGCTAGAGGATGAAGAACCGTGAGTGGATGTACATAGGACGGCCAAGTCAGGATCAAATCACCCGTGAATAGATGGATAAGACCGAGAAATTTTTGGACCATGCATTTAAGGAAGCTAAGGGAGCGAGAGACACGTTCTGTCCCTATAGCGATTGTGAAAACAAGAAAAGAAAAACAAGGGAAGTCATGATGAAGCATCTTTGCAAGTTTGGATTTATGCCAAACTATACCCGGTGGGTGTACCATGGTGAAGCCTATCGTCCCAGAGAGGAGGTCGTGAGACGACGCTTGGAGGCATTTGATGGTGATGGTGGGGTAGAAGGATGGTTAGGTGACTATGAGGATGCGATGTTCGCTGAAAGACCTCCGGAGGTCGAGCAGGTGGATGAGGAGGAGCCAGAGCCAAGCGCTAAGGCGTTCTTGGCCATGTTGGAATCAGCACATAAGTTCCTACATGAGAAGACAACGGTTTCTCAACTGGATGCCATTGGGCGCCTACTGGGGTTGAAGTCCCAGCACAACATGACTCGAGCCTGCTTCCATGCTATGATGGCAATTATTGGGGATTTGGTTCCGGAGGGTCATCATCTACCGAGCAGCTTGTATGAGTCAACGAGACTCCTTCGGGCACTAAAGATGCCGTATGAGCAGATACATTGTTGTCCGAAGGGGTGCGTCCTATTTAGGAAAGATCACAAGGATTCAAAGTACTATCCAAAGTGTAAATCCTCTAGGTATGTGGAGGTAGACAAAGGTGATGGCAAGAAGGAGCAGAATGAGGGGATCCCCATGAAAGTCCTATGGTACCTTCCGATCATACCGAGGCTCCAACGGCTATTCATGTCCGAGGAGTCCGCGAAACAGATGACATGGCACAAGAATGGCGTTCGATACAATCCTGACAAGATGGTACATCCAGCATATGGTGAAGCATGGAAAAGCTTTAATGGCAACCATCGTGGCAAAGATGAAGAGGCCCGTAATGTACGTATTGCACTGGCAACGAAAGGGTTCAATCCTTATGGAATGATGTCGGCCCCATACACTTGTTGGCCCATGTTTGCTATCTCCCTCAATCTCCCCCCCCCCCGGGGCCCTACTTTAATGGCAAAACATATTCTTGACGTTGGCCCGTGTTTCATATTCGTCGACTGGTGTGTCCACGGGAAGTTTCCATGCCCGATATGCAAGGCAGCTCTATAGTTCATTTGGTTGAAGAAGGGTGGCAAGTTCTTGTCGTTTGACAAGCATCGGTAGTTCCTCCCTCTTGACCATCCATTCAGAGAAGACACCAAGAACTTCATGAAAGGTGTCACGGTGACCGACCCTGCACCTCAAAAGATGACTGGTGGCTAGGTTCATGCTCAGATAGATGCTCTTGTGGTCCCGACGCAGAAAGATAATCCAAAGAAGGGTAAAAGAAAGAATGTTAATCCAAAGAAAGATAATCCAAACAAAGATTGCTTTGTGGGCTATGGTGTGGAACATATGTGGACTCATAACTCAGGATTGGAGAGGCTTCCCTATTTTGATGACCTTCTCCTTCCACATAACATAGATGTAATGCACACTGAGAAGAATGTCGCCGAAGCACTTTGGGCAACACTCATGGACATTCCTGACAAGACAAAGGACAACCCTAAGGCTAGAGTAGACATGGCAACACTATGCGACAGACCAAAGCTACAGATGCTGCCTCCAAGAGACGACAAACCATGGAAAAGGCCTAAGGCCGATTACATCTTGGAAAACAAGCACAGGACGGACTACAACTAGGCAACAACAGCGATGAGGATGAGGCTGTTGACGATTTGGAGGCTCTTGATAGTGATGACGATACCTATCGTTCAGATAATCCTGATCATGAAGAATATTAGAAATACATGTAATACTATGTTATTTTGTAATTACATTTTCTTTTTTTTTGCATACCTTGCTAAGTACTTCTCGTTTATCTTGACTAATACTGGTTTATTCTTTTTAATTGCAGGTGATGGGGCCCACTAGGAGGAGCTGTCACTCAACTTACATGAGATTGAGGGACACGCCATAGGCTGAGGAGACAGAGGCGGAGACGGAGACGTCACAGAGGCAGAGGAGGCCGAGGGGCAAGCCCAGGCGGGAGCCGTCGACTGACCACGAGCGCGGCTCCTCGCGCTCTTCTAGGGACGACGATGGCCCTCTGCCCACGGTGGGCGAGGAGGCGGCTCCATAGATGTACGACGAGGAGGTGGTTTCGCACACGTCCAGGGAGGGGGCAGGGGGTTCGACTTCCTCTGCAGCCTCCAAACCCTACTTGCGAGGTCCCAGCTAGCTCCCGAAGCGACCGATTCCTCCTCACCGCTGCCCACTGATTGCACCCAAGGGGGATAAGTAAGTAACTTCATATGTTCTTCATTTGATATGTTGAAAAATGATAATAAGAGCTAATAATAACTATTGTTAACCACTTATGCAGGAACTGGATGCTTGTGGAGGAGGGGATCGAGGCTCGCAATGTCAATGGGATCCTAGGACTTCTGTGCAGGGAACACTTCTCTGGCCTGGTGTGGACGTCAGAGGATGAGGACCTAGTGGTACCCTCGTTCGACCAGTACGCCCTCGTCGCCACCAACACTGAGCATAGAAACTTGGCGGATCGGGTGATTCAGGAGTTGTGGGTACGCCTTTCTCACACTACGGCCCTCAATTCATTGCATTCAATGCACATTCTTTAAACAAAATAATGGATACCTCGTGTCTTTATGCAGGACTTCTTCAGATGCTAGCCAGGACAGGAGGATAGGGCATATCAGGTGGCTTACGCTTCCTGTAAAAGGCGTGTCTCGGACTTGTATTACGAGGCCCACCTCCAGGCGCACAGAGACTACAACGCCACCTTCCGTAATAGAAGAATCAACAAGACATAGGCAAGAAGGGAGACAGAGGTTCTTACCAGGGAGCAGTACCTACCGATAAATAGAAAACATCTCCTATTGATTTCTTCTGAGATTAACTATGCCTAATTTGATCTTATGATGGCTTGTAGGTGATTCCAAACTGGTGCGCCACCCACCCCGATTGCTGGGCTACTATAGTGGACAAATGGTTGGACGCAGACTGGCAGAGGGCGCACCAAGAGAAAAGCGAGCACCGTATGATGATGCCAGGTGTACCTCACCATCAGGGCAGCGCCAGCCTCAGCAAGTATGCGAAGACATATGTAAGTTTCCACCATTTATCTTATCTAGCCGCGCTCAGTTTTGCATTATTTCTTACCACATGTTGTTGTCTTTCTCGCAGTCGGCGGCGCACGGTGGCTAGCCAATTGGCCAACTCACGGCGTATGCTCTAGCCCACATGGGCCCTGCAAAGTTCAACATCGAGTACAACCCGGTTGCGGGCCCAGAGGCATACACCAACTCCAGCGTCCACACCCGCCTCACTTCTTACACGGAGGCAGCAAGGTCAGTCCACGGGCCCGACTACGATCCGAGGATCGAGGAGCGCCTTGATCCTGAGCTCGTGATAAGGGTGGGGGAAGGCAAGAAGCATGGGTGTTTCTGGATTGGCGATGGCATCCTCGACACGGGCTCTACTACTCCTCCCCACCACCTTCGAGCAGCGAGCATGACCTCTAGCGTGCCCATAAGGCAACGGCCGTCATCGGTGGCGGCACTCCAGGTAAGTATTCCAGTTTCATTTGTTGTTCTTTGTCATTTACATTCCTTTTCTATGCATTATTGAAACATTGGTGTCAAATGTTGCAGGCTGAGCTGCAGCAACTTCGGTCCTAGCAGGAGGCCCAGCTGGCTGAGCGGGTGGCCGAGCGTCAGAGGCTACAAGCTTTGGAGGCCCAAAGAAGCAGTGTTTGCTCCGAGTCAGGTAAACAACTTGGGCTGCAACAAGGTTGGGAGATCCCAGCCAACTTGCTTGCACCACCACCACCACCACATCGTCTAGATTCTACTCCAGTGAGTATGAGTATGGATGCTTTACTTTCTATGCTCATGCTTAGTGTCAAACCTAGTGAGGCCTTCATGCTGGATTTGTTGATGTGTGGGCCTTCGTGCCGGGTTTGTTGATGTGTTGGCCTTCGTGTTTAAATGTGGTTGTCGGCCTTCATGTCGACGTTTTTCTTCTAGAGTTTTGGAAACCTCCCGCAAGGTGGGAGGTGCTTTGCCAAATTTTCAACTTTTCTTTAAACTGCTTACATTTTTATCTTGTCACCACATGCAATCTCTTCTCTTTTTGTGCAAAGATCAATTGGGTGTAGCATCGAACCATCTCGGAGGGTCGCCGCATCGCAAGTTGGGGAGTCGCAAACCCTCACATTCGCCATGAGCCGCCTCGAGTCGGTTTTATGTAGGCATGCCTTTATGTATTGAACTTGTGGTTTGTAATATATTGTGGATTTCGGACATAATTGGTCGTTTGTGATATATATATGTGGTTTCTGATATATTGTGTTGAATTGTGGTTTCTAATATATATATATATATATATATATATATATGCACAGTTGTTTACATGGAAAAGCAACAAACAAACAAAATTGCTGTGGCTTTGCCGAGTGCAATGACCATTGCACTCGGCAAAGCTAGGAAAATAGCAGCAACAATTTTCCAAATTTGCCGAGTGCAATGGCCATTGCACTCGACAAAGAAAATTAAAAAAAAATAAAAACAGGCTTTGCCGAGTACCTCGGCGCTATGGCACTCGGCAAAGAATTTTGAAAAAAAGAAAATTCTTTGCCAAGTGTTGCACTCGGCAAAGAAATTAAAAAAAATGAAGATGGCGTGAGGCTTCGGCCAACGGCCGTCAATCCTTTGCCGAGTGCCAGCTTGACACTCGGCAAAGCCTTTGCCGAGTGCCCGAGATTTGGCACTCGGCAAAGCAGGCTTTACCGTGAAAAGGTTCGACGGAGCCTCTTTGCCGAGTGTTGCACTCGGCAAAGGATTTGCCAAGTGCATGGGCGCCTTTGACGAGTGCATGGGGCACTCGGCAAAGCGTGTGGCTGCTGTAGTGTTCGGGTGAAGACTCCAATTCCACAGGAACAACTGACTGGTTGATCATAAGCCTAATTTCTCCAAACTCTAACAATGTGGTACCCATTAGGGATTTTTATCCAAATAATTGAAAATAAAGCAAGCGTAAATACATGTCATACTTAACCAAACTCAACATTAACTTTCTCGAGTTCTTTGCCCTATTTTTTTATTTTACTATTACAAATCACATATCCCAAGAAGAGAATTTCCTTCAGCAAAACTCACTTCCTAACTTAGTAAAACATTGAGATGTTTTGAGTCTCCATTAAATCAACTGTAGATGTCGAACATCTCCTTCCTATGCCAACTTATCCTAGGTATGTTGAAAATTAACTCCCAATTGATAATAACTTCGAAATGATAACCAATATGGGAAAGTACCTGAGCTCCTTGATCCAACACATCTTTAGCTAAAACACCTGCACTTAATAGTGACTTCCTATCCAGAGACATAACCCATACCTCAAGTGAATCACCAGAACGTATGAAGCCTTCGTCTTGCGACTTCTTTCACTTGGCTACCCCCCTTAAGAAAAGATAAAGTAGGGGAAATAAGAAGGGTAGCTTGCACCTTCTTTCAGATGAGCTAACTAGTTTCAAGACATTCTGACATCCCGATGATACTCTTGTATATGGGCAAGGACAAGAAATTCTGAAATTCCTCGCGAGCAGAAAAACAGCAACGTAGTAAAACACCTATAATTATCATTCTATTAATTCAATGAAGTTATAGCTTATACCGATATGGGACTAAAGTCTCATAGCTATAGTACTCGGCCATTCAGCCCACCCCACCGGACCGGCCCAACATGGCCCATTTAGCGGGGTCTCACATACACCTACCCTTGAGGACTCGGACATCCTCATCGAGGGCCGAACCAACATACCCAAACAGGATAAATGTCCATGATTGACTCTCTTGGCCACATCCATATTCCTAGCTCCCTGGCCCAAGTGCCATGCTCTTGTAGAGCCATGCGCAACTTGTCCGAGCTCCCGAGCCATATGTCCAAATGTTCATGAAACCGCGAGAGTTGGCTCTGATACCATTTGTAACGCCCCAGCCCGGGACGACTGCTAAAATCCACTCTACATATTGAATGGACCACACCTGCTAATTAACTCTCTTGCGCTTTCGTCCTCGCTTCGCACAAAAGGTTCGAACCGGAGTTAATTCTCTCCCAGGCTCAGGCAAAAAGGGGCTATTCTTCATGGCACGGCCCAAGAAGTTCAAGGTATCATATGGTAAAGAGGACCTCGAGAGACTATTGTAATAGGGATTTAGATAGATTTGTGATAGTGTCTTCGTCTTTGATAAATACTCTTTCAATGTAACTGTAACATTTGTAACATAAATCTTGATGGATTTGTGATCTATGTCAATCTAGACTACATAGCAAATATAGAGTACCACACAAAAATATAAAATAAATTATAAAATAACAAAATGCAAAAAAGAGATCATCGAATTGCCCAGCAAATATAGAGTCTACATAACAAAATGCACTTCTCTACACAACCTTTGACTAGTGAAAAGGAGAAAATCAAGTTCGACCGCATGCTAGAGGATCATAAGAAATTGCTATACCCAACTTGTGATGCGGGGCACAAAAAGTTAGGTACCGCATTGGAATTGCTGCAATGGAAGGCAAAGAATGGTGTATCTGACAAGGGATTCGCGGAGTTACTAAAAATCCAAAAGAAGATGCTTCCGAAGGATAACGAATTGCCCAGCACTACGTACAAAGCAAAACAGGTAGTCTAGCCTTTAGGATTAGAAATCCAGAAGATACATGCATGTCCTAATGACTGCATCCTCTATCGTGGCACGGAGTACGAGAAGTTGGATGCATGCCCTGTATGTCACGCGTCGCGGTATAAGATCAGGCGAGATGACCCTAGTGATGTTGAGGGCGAATGTCCCAAGAAGAAAATCCCTACCAAGGTTATGTGGTATGCTCCTATAATACCATGCTTGAAACATCTTTTTAGAAATAGAGACCATGCAAAGTTGTTGCGATGGCACAAAGAAGATCGTAAGGTAGACAATATGTTGAGACACCCTGCTAATGGGTCCCAGTGGAGAGCAATCGATAGAGAATTCCCCGAGTTTGCAAGTGACGCAGGAAACTGAAGGTTTGCTTTAAGTACGGATGGTATGAATCCTTTCGGGGAGCAGAGCAGTAGTCACAGCACTTGCCCTGTTACTCTATGTATCTACAACCTTCCTCCCTGGTTATGCATGAAGCGTAAGTTTATTATGATGCCGGTGCTCATCCAAGGCCCAAAGCAACCTAGCAACGACATCGATGTGTACCTGAGGCCACTAGTTGAAGAACTTCTACTTTTGTGGAACAAGCCAGATGTACGCGTGTGGGATGAGCACAAGCAGGAGCACTTTGACCTGCGAGCATTGTTGTTCGTAACAATCAATGATTGGCCAGCTCTAAGTAATCTTTTAGGACAATCAAACAAGGGATATAATGCATGCACGCACTGTTTCAATGACATGAAAGGTATATTCTTGAAAAAGTGTCGCAAGGTCGTGTACCTTGGGCATCGATGATTTCTTCCTGCAAATCTCCCCGTAATAAAGAAAGGCAAGCATTTTTAAGGTAAGGCAGACCACCAGACCAAGCCTCGCAACCGAACTAGTGAGGACGTCCTCGATATGGTCAATGATGTGAAAGTAATATTTGGAAAGGGACCTGGCAGCCAACCTGTTTCGAAGGACACCAACGGTCACGCACCCATGTGGAAGAAGTCCATATTTCGGGAGCTACCCTATTGGCAAGTCCTAGAGGTCCACAGCGCGATCGACGTGATGCACCTGACGAAGAATCTTTGTGTGAACCTACTAGGCTTCATGGGCGTGTATGGGAAGCCTAAGGACATAATTGAAGCACGATAGGACCTGCGGTGTTTGAAAGAACGGGACAACCTACATCCAGAGAAGACAGATGATGGACGCCAGTACTTAAGTCCTACTAGCTACACTCTTAGCAAAGAAGAGAAGGACAGCTTGTTTGAATGCCTAGATAGCATTAAGGTACCATCTGGATTCTCCTCGAATATAAAGGGTATAATAAATGTGCCAGAGAAGAAATTTTGACACTTAAAGTCCCGTGACTACCACGTGCTCATGACTCAAGTGCTTCTAGTTGCATTAAGAGGAATTCTACCGCCAAATGTACGTCTAGCCACCATGAAGCTATGTGCATTCCTCAATGCAATTTCTCATAAGGAAATTGATCCAACGGATCTAGCGAAACTACAGAATGATGTGGTTTAATGTCTTGTCAGCTATGAGTTGGTGTTCCCTCCTTCCTTCTTTGATATCATGACACACCTCCTAGTTCATCTGGTCAAGGAGATCACTATTCTCGGTCATGTGTTCCTACACAACATGTTCCCCTTTGAGAGGTTTATGGGAATCCTGAAGAAATATGTTCACAACTGTGCTTGGCCAGAAGGAAGCATCGCCAAGGGCTACGGAACACAGGAGGTCATTGAGTTCTGTGTTGACTTCATTCTCGATATTAACCCGATTGGTGTTCCTGAATCGCAACACGAGGGGAGACTAAGTGAAAAGGGGACACAAGGGAAGAAAACATATATTGGTAAGGGTGATGATTATTTCAATAAAGCACACTACACAGTTCTACAGAACTCCTCCTTGGTAGATCCGTATATCGAGACACACAAGAACCTTCTCCGATTTGAGTTCTCAGGGAAGTCTGAAGCATGGATTACGCGTCAGCACATGGAAACTTTCAGCGACTGGTTGCGAAAATAAAGTCAGGGTGATGAGAGTATTGATGAGGAGCTGTATTTGTTGGCTAGGCAGCCATCGTGGCATATCCTCACATACAAAGGGTACGATATAAATGGGAATAGATTTTACACAGTAGCACAAGATAAAAGGAGCACCAACTAGAACAGTGGTGTCCGCATAGATGCCACCGACCCTAGTGGGAACAAGTAAACATACTATGGACGCATAGAGGAGATATGGGAACTAGACTATGCATCTCATTTTAAGGTACCTTTGTTCAAGTGCCAGTGGGTAAAGACGACTGGAGGCGGCGTAGAAATGGACACAACCAAAGATGGAATGACAACAAGGACCTCAACAATATTGGGTACAAAGGCGAACCATTTGTCCTTTGCGAAGGATGTGACTCGTGTTCTATGTCAAGGACATATCTACAAAACCGAAATAGAGAGGAAAACGACAACCACCCAATCAATGATGAGCCAAAGCGCCATATAGTTCTTTCAGAAAAAGAAAATATCGTCTGAATCGAAGACAAGTCACATGTCGAAGATTATGAAAAGATGACCGAATTTCAAAAGATGACCGAATTTCACCCTTCATAGTGAACAAAGACCCTAGCATCTAGCTAAACGATGAGGACACTCCATGGTTACGACGCGATCATAACCAAGGGACATACGTCAAGAAGAAGTTCACTACTGTGCCCGCTTGATATATATATTGATGTTCAATAGTGTGTATTAGAGATATTATATAATAATTGTGATTTTATGTTTGATGTTGAATTATGTCACGTTGAAATGATGTGAAAACAAATTTATGTTTGATGTTGGGATTATGTCACGTTGAAATGATGTGAAAACAAATTTATGTTTGATGGTGGGATTATGTCACGTTCAAATGATGTGAAAACAAATTTCTAGTCGAAACACAAGAGTTTTTCTGAATTTAATTAAACACTATATTTTTGCATTATCGAAATAGTAATTTAAACACTATATTGTGTTTTAAAACTTGTTAAAAAAATAAAACTTTAGGTCACATAATTTTCCTATGTGCAATAAAGCAAAATAGAATCTATATTTTTTTGAAATATTTTTATGTCTTTTATTTAATTTTCTGTGCAATTAACTATCATTTTATCATTTGTGTAAAAAGAAATATATTAAAATCCTAATGAATTGGCAGGCAGCGAAACTGCAGTTTGGTTGCCCGCCAAAAACCTTTAGTCCCGGGCGCCACCACCAGCCGGGACTAAAGTTTACCTTTAGTTCCTAGCACCACCACCAGCCGGGACTAAAAGTGCGACCTTTAGTCCCGGGCATTAATAGGGCCCGGGACTAAAGGGCCTTTAGTCCTGGCCGGTGGTGGCACCGGGACCAAAGGTCCTCTCCTTATATAGCCTCTCGCGCCTTGACCCTCTTTTTTCCTCCTCCCCCCACTGTCGAGCCAAGCCCTAACATACCCACCACCGCTCGTCTCGATCCACCGCCGACGTCAGCACCTTGCGCAGAGCCACAGACGACGCACACCGGAGCCCCACCGCCTCGACTAAGCTTGCTGGCCGCCGCGCTTGCCCACCACCTCACACCGACCCGACGACCCGACGCCCCACCGCCCCAATGCTTGGCGCTAACGCCCCGACACCACGGCAACGGCTCGCGCCCGACGCCATGCCGCCGACCATCGCCCCGACCTCGACGCCACGCTCGACGATGGCACTTCGACTCCGACGCCATGCCTCTCTCCGGCGCCCACGCCACGCCACCATCGACGCTGCAAGGCGCGCCCCGACGACTCCACTCTGCCCGGCCGGCCACGACGCTCGCGCCGCCACCGATGCCACCTGGCCCAGGCACCGACACCGCCCTCGTCATCACCGCCTCCGGACGCCCACCACCGCCGACCCCTACGTACGTCGATCATCACCGCCGACCCCTATGTATGTTGATATGTGTTTGTATGTGATATATGCAGAGGAACGCCTCGTTGTGTTGTATGCGGAGCAACATCGTCGTTGTGTTGTATGCGGAGCAACGCCGCTTCGTTGTGTTGTATGTAGAGGAACGCCCCGTTGTTGTATATGTGGAGCAACACCGCCCCGTTGTTGTATACCCTAGCGAGAACGATGATTCGCCCTAGCGAGAACGACTATTTTGCCCTAGCGAGAATGACGAATTCGCCCTGTCGTTCTCGCTAGAACGAATTGTCGTTCTCGCTAGGGCGAATTCGTCGTTTATATGACTTGTTTACATATATGACTTGTTTATATATATGACTTGTTTGTATATATGACTTGTTTACATATATGACTTGTTGACATATATGATTGTTTACATATATGAATTGTTTATATGACTTGTTTATATATGTGACTTAGATTTATTTTGTATATGACTTATTGTACATATATGACTTGTTTACATATATGAATTGTTTATATATATAACTTGTTTATATATGTGACTTAGATTTATTTTGTTTATGACTTATTGTACATATATGACTTGTTTATATATATGTGACTTAGATAAATTTGTATATGACTTATTGTATATATATGACTTTTTTATATATGTGACTTAAATTTTGTTAAATTTGTTAGATATGGCTACCCCGGGAGACAACATGGAGGAAGAAATGATGAATATTATTGCCAATGCTGGTGAGCAGGATGTTGATGACGGAAGTCAATACCTAGCTCTTGAAAATGAGCAAGAAAATATTTTGCAAGAAAATACAGGCGAGGTATATATACTAAATATATATTATATGTGAATATTGTATATATTTCTGTGTACAAAAGATATTTATTTATTATTTTTTTATATGTAGCCCTCTGGATCAGCGACCACAACGGCGAAGAGCAAAAATGTTCGAGGACCGAAGAAACCACTAGAGGGCCGGTACATAATATCGGAATTCAACATCGAGACAGGCGAACCACTTGGTCCACATAAAAGGAAATTCGTGAAACACTGTGGGTACCTTGTAAGGGACAGAATTCCGATCAGTATCCGTGAATGGAAGAAAAAGATCATCGAGCCAGATGTTAGTTTTGTCTCTGATGTTGACAAGAATTTGCTCTGGAATGATATCCTTGCCCATTTCACGTTGCAAGCGGATGATTATGATGATATCAACGATGATGAATTGAAGGAGCTAGTTCAATCGTGGGCTATGAAGAAGATGGCCACACAATTCCAGACTTGGAAGAAACACCTATACAACACATACATCAAGAAGAACAAAACGCCGAATTTCATCATCACTCACGGGCCGATCTTGAAAAGAGGCCCTATTGGAATGATTTCAGAGAGTACAAGACATCAAAGAGAGGGTGAGGCATGAGTGAGAAGGAACCAAGAGAATGCCCGAAAAAGGTATACCACCATGACATGGGATCGTGGCTACGATATCGCCATTCAAGTGGCAAAAATGGAAGCGACATTATTGCCAAGGGGATCGAACCAAAATCAGCCAAGTGGCCCCATGCTCAAAGAATTGGTTTTTGGGTCATGGGGAAAGACTCACCCACGTAATCGGGTCTGGCAGCATGTATGGGCAAAAACTCAAACAAGAAGACGCCAATTGGCTTTTGCTATAGAAGCTAAAGAGATTGGTGTGTTCAAACCCAATAGAGAGAAGGATGAGTGGCGACGATGCCATCGAGATCACTTGAACACACCGGCCAAACTAGAGGCTTAGGACGCAACACTCCATGGGTTCATGGTTTCCCTAATGATAGGGAAACCTACCGGGCAGCCAAAGAAGCAAGGAGGAGCAAGCAAAGACAGTGACAATGTTGGAGGAAATGGTGCTTGAAGCAAAGGAGCGAGAAAAAGCAATGGAAGCAAGAATGCGAGAAGAAATCAAAAAGCAAGTGTAGATAGCAATGAGTGCCCAGAGGCGCATCGAGCCGTGAATGAATGTTAATATTAGCCCCCTCAGTCAGGTTGAAAAGCAAGCTGCGCTTCCAATCGAGCCGCCAAAGCAAGATGACGCAGTCATGGCCAGGCTTCCCGTGGATGATGTCACTACTCCAATGACATCAATTGAGCCACATGTTCCAAGGGGGAATGACACAATCAACGTCACTGTCGGTGTTTTTACTCCTCCAGACCCTACCAAGACACCAAGAATCCATGGGGCACCAATACAACCTAGATATGCTAGGGTCGTGGTGGATAAAGTGAGCAAAGGTTATGAGGATCTAGCTCTTGACATTCCCGGAGGTGATGGAGAGAAGACTCTAGGAGAAGAAGAGAGGCATATATACTATGGCATAAGCTACATCATTATTATCCTAGGGCGTCTGCTCCACCGCCAATGAGACATTAGGTGCGGATAAAAAAGTTAACAAAACAATTTTTGATAATTTTCTATGGGCATGACTAATAATAAGCGCCACTTATATCTCATTATTTTTGTACTCACAAAGTAGGGCCTCCACCAACCAAAGTCCAGCTTGTTGCTTCTCCCGACCATCATAGTGCTCGTGGCAATGATGACGCCTTCAAGGCACCACCAAGCATCCCCACCATCTCCAACTCTCTCCCCGCCTCCAAGGAAGTCCACAACTCCTCCGTCAAGGTCTCCAACACCTCCGCCGCCTCCAAAGTCTACATCATTGCTCCAAGGCGGTCTCCAACGCCTCCCCACCTCCAAGGAAGCCAGCCCCTAAGAGGTCCGCCTCAAAGCGGCCGCTGCCACCGCCCGCCAAGCAAAGAAGCGTAAAGCAAATACTCATCCAGTTATTCCCCAAAACTATCTTATGAGAAAAGTGAACAGAATTAAAGAATACAGTACAAAAAGAAGTGACAGATTTCTTTGAAGGTGCAAAATAGGCACGACGAGCGAGGGAGAACCCAGAGCCATCATACTTCTTCCTACCTCCAGATCAGCTAAGAAAGAAGTTGGAACAAAAAAATGGGATTCTCTTAAAAGCGCCGTGAAACAACCGATATCGGACTATGACCGCTCTCTCACCAAGTCATATGAGGCGGCGCAAAAAAAGAAGAGAGTAGGAAAAGGTGTTGCACAACTCGGACAACAATCGCAACAATCAATCCCCCCCTTGTCGTTCCTAACGAATATGGTTCAAACTTAAACTTAGTGGAGGAGGTAGGCGGCTATGAGTCATTTCTTCGGTTTTATGAGGACACTGGTTTGAACCTTGCTGAAGTGCTCACTGAAGGACCATCTTCTCCGAAAGTGGATCCTTACAAGAAATGTGTACCAGGCCAGAGTCTCTACAACCCAGAGAAATTAGGTGAACTGGGTACGCAAATGTACCTGCTAAACGGGTGGTACATGTCGGCGTCTGATGCGGGACAAATCTATCTTTCTATCAGAATTAGAAACCACCATTACTTCCGTGGCAATGACATTATCTATGTCGAGCTTCCAGAATTACATCAACTATGCCACCTAGACTCTCTCGACAAAAGTCTCATTAGCTGCTATTGTCTGTAAGTGTGATTATTTTCTACTATATTCACAATTTCTTTATTATATATTCACAATTTTCATGTATGCAGATATGAGATGATAGAACTTAGAAAGAGAAAGGATAATGATGTTGGGTTCGTTGATCCGTATGTCGTCTACAAACACCCTAACCCCCTGAAAGATTATAAGCCTCTACCTGAGAGAAATCTCATGAATTTCTTAATGAACCAACGCGACAAGAAGGAGATACTCTTCCCCTACAACTTCAAGTGAGTGTTGTTATAAGTAATTAATATCGATCATATATATGGGACATCAATATTTCCTTAATAGCTAGTTACCTCTCTCTCTCTCTCTCTCACACACACACACACACATATATGTTTATGCAGCAATCACTGGATATTGATGGTCATCGATATGGCCAATAGTAGATTGAAAATCTTAGACTCGTTGAGAAAACCGCAAACGGAGTATCAAGACATGATAGATATTATACAACGATAATTAATTTAGTTTCTCTATAACAACATATATATATATATAATGACGCCGATCTCTCAACAATTATTAAAGGTTAAATTATTTTTTTATTTTATTGGGAGCAGGGTTTGGAAAAGGTTCATTGAGGAACAAAAAATGAAACATTGCAAAGCGCCACTGGGTGTAATCGCACACAAAGTAAGTAGTATAACTACACATTTATATTCAATTAACACCGTATGATTATTTCAATTCACCCTAATTGATTTTTTTGTCGTAAAAGTGGGTTCTAAGGCAGGAGCAGGGTAACAACTACTACGAATACTATGTTTGCGAGTTCATCATGGCGTACTCAAAGAGAACTCCTGAAGAGCAACTCAAAGTACGTATATAAATACTTTTTCCTTTATATTATTTTGATCGTATATTTACAATTTCTTTATTGCTCTCATTTGTATAAGTAATTACATGAGCAATACACATACATACATATATATATATATATATATATATATTAATACTTTTTCCTTTAACTTTTATTGAAGACTGAATGGTTGAGGGAAAGAGTCATACGACTTGACCAACTTAAAGCAATTCAAGAGACTATACCAGGATTTCTAAATGACCAGGTCATCAACCCAACGGCGAGTTCTACAACGACCCAAACTAAACGTGGACGCCAAATCTGCAGGAGTGAATTGCTAAGGACATAAACAATTTATATATCAAACCTTTATAATATATATATATATATATTCACATATTATATGTACATAAAATAACATTTGTATATATATGATCATCATATATATATGCATGTACGCGTATATTCGTTTGTTATTTATGTACAAAGTTCGACCGAAAACTTACGCGTGCGAAGTACACATATATATTACTATTAGCAGCATATTTGAAAATGTATTTTAATATCAAAACTAATCATTAAATGAAAAAAGAAACCAAAAATAGAAACCAGAAAAAGGAAAAAAAGAGGGACATTTAATCCCGGTCGGTAACACCAACCAGGACTCAATGTCCTGCCCCGTGGCGGTCCCTGGCTAGGCCTAGAGGCCCCCTTTACTCCCGGTTGGTGTTTCCAACAGGGACTAAAGGTCCCCCTTTAGTCCCGGGCGTCAAGCCGGGACTAAAGGAGGGTACCTTTAGTCCTGGATTGGTGCTCCTGTTGGGAAACCGGGACTAAAGGGGTTTCCCAACCAGGAGCAAAAAGCCTTGCTACACCAGTGATGACATCCTCTATCATCATGATGGACTCTCCCCTGTATGTGGCGGAGACTCCGCTGGATTGGACTCAAGGGTTACTTAGTTCAGGTTTGGTTCAGTTAGCGTCCAAGCAGAAGAATTAAAAGAAATCCAAGGGATGCATGGGTGATTGAGCTAGGTGAAGATCTCTTGAACTTACTCTACATATTATAGAACCACCACCAGCAAGAAATCTTCAATCTTGCACCAAAAACCACAAATTAGGTCTTTGGAGAAAAAATCTAAAAAATGAGAGATACTTCTCTTGAGCTAACCATAGATGAAGTTGAAGATGTTGAAGAAGTCCATGAGATGATGCTGGTGCTTCTCTTCTTCTTCTCCTATTCCTTCTCCAATCCATTCTCCAATCCTTTCTCTCTCTAGTTCTTGGGTTCATCCTTATTCTTGAGTGTAGAGAGAGATAGAGGGGTGTGAAGAAAATGAATGAGTGAGTGAGAGTGGGAGTGAAGTGGAGTGGCTTCAGCCGATGAAGGGTTCCAACTCATGTCGACAAGTGGGTCCAAGCAATGCAAATGGAAAACAACTCATTTTCCACTTACCTTCATTGTTCTCAACTCATCGGACGGTCCAATAGCTCTAGCGACTATCCGGTGGCTCCCTCGCCTTTGCTTCATGGGTGCTCCAGATGCATGCACTGACAAGGGAGGCTGAGTTAGTTATGGATGCATGCTCCATTGACTATATACCTCCTGATGCATGCATGCACCAATGGGGCACTCCGGATGCATCGCATTCCCATTACATAATCATTTAGGACTATACACATGCAATTTCCTACAAGAAATATTATGGCATACAACATTTGACATGGAAATTTATATATTCCAACATGTCAGCATGGAGGAAGGATGGACATATATAGGCCATATATTAAGCACATTTTAACTCACCAAAGCATTCACCAACCATCATGGACACTAGTAGAGAACAGACCTTTGATCCTCGGCCAAAATGGACTCTAGTCCCAGAATTTTTTGCGCCCGGGACTATAGATACCTTTAGTCCCGGTTGGTGGCTCTAACCAGGACTAAAAGTCCCTGCCCAATGGCTACTACACCAGACAGAGGTGGCAGGGACCTTTAGTCCCGTTGGAGCGACCAACCGGGACTAACTTTACTCCCGGTTGGTGGCTCCAACCGGAGTACTCCCTCCTCGGTTGGTGGCTTCAACCGGGTTGTAAAGGTCTACTCACGGGCCGGGCTGCACCAACCGGGGTTGGAAAGTTACCTTTAGTCCCCCCGAGCCCGTTGAGCCACCAACTTCGGGACTAAAGGTCTCCCTCCATTGTTCCCCTTTATATCCCGGCTGCCTCCCAATCTTCCTCCCCACCAGTCTTATCTCATTTTGAGCTCATATATGGTTTTTTATTGTGGTTTTTTTCATTTGTAAGCAATTTGAGCTTTTCAAGAAGCTCACATGAAAGACTTGTGTTCTTGCTTCCTCCCTCCATTGTTCCTCCATCCATTCTTGATTCTCGAGGGAGAGCCTCCGTGGAAGACCGATTTCTTCCTCGATTCCTCCTGGCACGGTGATTCTTCAGAGAAAATGTAAAGGTTACCAATCTCATACTCTCATTTTTCATCATTGGCTTATCTCATATTGTTCACTATATATATATTGTTTTTATGGTGTTTTTTTATTTGTATACAATTTGAGCTCAAAATAACTTATAGTTTGCATATTTGGATGAAGAAAGGTTAAAGTAGGTGTTTAAAATTAGTATTCACTTTTTATTTCTAGCATGCATAGCACACTTCATTGTTTAGAGATATAGATAATTTTATAGTTTCTTAATTTTATTTGTTTATAAAATGAGAAATATATATTGTATTAAAAAATGAGTATAGAGAGTAGATGGCAACTACTTCCGGGTCCTCGGCCTCTCATGGGTTTCCAAAGCGACTTAGGCCGGGCCTCCCTCTCATTCCATGTGGCAAGTGTCGTGATGAGACGAAGATTGTGATGGAGTACCGAGTGAAGAAGGAGGGTCCCAACAAGGGTCGTATCTTCTACAAGTGTCCGGATCGCAATATGAGTTATTTTATCGTATTTTTATGATTATGGTTAGTTTATACCTATTTTCATGATGGTTGTGATTAAAGTTCTAATTTTCTATTTTAATTTTAGTGGGATGGCACTGGATATTCAAGCTTCTACTGGGAGGAAGAGTATGTTGAACTCATGTAAAAATATCTTGCACAACAGGCAGATATGGCGGCTAATGAGGCAGTGATCCAGCCGAAGAAGCCTAAAGATGTTGAACAAATGGGGGATCTATCTGTTTTAGTTGGGATTGGTCGCGAAATCCTTGTGCTGCTGAAGTGCATTTTAGCTTCAGTGTTTTTAGTGGTAGTTGGGATTGTCTACATTGTAGCGAGGATTTCTTAAATTTATAGCTTTTGTGGTGGTATGCATGTTGTATAATTAACTAATTATATTCTATGTTTTAATACGGTATTTATGCCATGTAATACAGAAGAGTCGGCATTGGATGTTCAATGCTGATCGTCGCTCCCAAGAGTTCATGGACGGCGTGCATTCTTTGTTACGTGCGGCCGAGGCAAACAAACGCGATGGTTTCATGTGCTGCCCATGTGCCGTATGTAAGAATACGGTGGAATATCCTTGCTCAAGGACTCTTCATTCACACTTGTTCAAGTCGGGTTTCATGCCAAACTATATTTGTTGGACGAAGCATGGAGAAACCGGCGTTGTAATGGAAGAATGTGAAGAAGAATAATGGGACGACAATGATATTATTCCTGATGGTGCGTGCTTCAATGATACTGCAATGGGAGAAGCTGAAGAAGAGGTAGCCGTAGAAGATGAGTCTGCTAATGATCTTTGTCAGGTCATTCGTGACGCACAAAGAGAATGTGAAAGTGAAAAGGAGAAGATCAAGTTCGAGCAGGTGCTAGAAGATCACAAGAAATTGCTGTACCCAACTTGTGATGCAGGGCAGAAAAAGTTGGGAACACACTAGAATTGCTGCAATGGAAGGCAAAGAATGGTGTATCTGACAAGGGATTTGGAGAGTTACTAAAAATCCAAAAGAAGATGCTTCCGAAGGACAATGAATTGCCCGCCACTACCTACGAAGCAAAACAAGTTGTCTGTCCTATGGGGCTAGAAATCGAGAAGATACATGCATGTCCTAATGATTGCATCCTCTACCGTGGCAAAGAGTATGAGAAATTGGATGCATACCCGGTATGCCATGCATCGCAGTATAAGATCAGGCGAGATGACCCTGGTGATGTTGAGGGCGAACGTCCGCAGAAGAAAATCCCTGCCAAGGTTATGTGGTATGCTCCTATAATACTACGCTTGAAACATCTGTTCAGAAACAAAGAACATGCAAAATTGTTGCGATGGCACAAAGAAGACCGTAAGGTAGACAATATGTTGAGACACCCTACTGATGGGTCCTAGTGGACATCAATCGACAGAGAATTCCCAGAGTTTGCATATGATGCAAGAAGCTTAAGGTTTGCTTTAAGTACATATGGTATCAATCCTTTTGGAGAGCAGAACAGTAGTCATAGCACTTGGCCTGTTACTCTAAGTATCTACAACCTTCCTCCTTGGTTATGCATGAAGCTGAAGTTCATTATGATGCCTATGCACATCCAAGGCCCGAAGCAACCTGGCAATGACATCGATGTGTACCTGAGACCACTTATTGATGAACTTCTCATTTTGTGGAATAAAGAAGGTGTACGTGTGTGGGATGATTACAAATAGGAACACTTTGATCTGCGAGCATTGTTGTTCGTAACAATCAATGATTGGCCTACTCTAAGTAATCTTTCAGGACAGTCAAACAAGGGATATAATGCATGCACACACTGCTTCGGTGATATTAGAGGTGTATTCTTGAAAAAATGTCGAAAGGTCATGTACCTTGGCCATCATCGATTTCTTCCTACAAATCACCCCGTAATAAAGAAAGGCAAGCATTTTAAAGGGAAGGCAGATCACCTGACCAAGCCTCGCAACCGAACCGGTGATGATGTACTCGATATGGTCAATGATGTGAAAGTCGTCTTTGGAAAAGGACATGGCAGCTAACCTATTTCGAACGACGCTAACGGTCACGCACCCATGTTGGAGAAGAAGTCCATATTTTGGGAGCTACCCTATTGGCAAGTCCTAGAGGTCCGCATCTCGATCGACGTGGTGCACCTGACGAAGAATCTTTGTGTGAACCTGCTAGGCTTCATGGGTGTGTATGGAAAGCCTAAGGACACATTTGAAGCACGACAGGACCTGCGTTGTTTGAGAGAAAGAGACAACCTGCATCCAGAGAAGACAGATGATGGACGCCATTACTTACGTCCTACCAGCTACACTCTAAGCAAAGAGGAGAAAGAAATCATGTTTGAATGCTTAAACAACATCAAGGTACCATCTGGATTCTCCTCGAATATAAAGGGTATTATAAATGTGCCAAAGAAGAAATTCTGTAACTTAAAGTCCCATGACTGTCACGTTCTCATGATGCAATTACTTCCAGTTACATTAAGAGGAATTCTACCTCCAAATGTACGTCTAGCCACCGTGAAGCTATGTGCATTCCTCAATGCAATTTCTCAGAAGGCAATTGATCCAACTGATCTAGCTAAACAATAGAATGATGTGGTTCAATGTCTCATCAGCTTTGAGTTGGTGTTCCCTCCTTCCTTCTTTGATATCATGACACACCTCCTAGTTTACCTAGTCAAGGAGATTTTCATTCTAGGTCCTGTGTTCCTACACAACATGTTCCCCTTAGAGAGATTCATGGGAGTCCTGAAGAAATATGTTCACAACCATGCTCGCCCAGAAGGAAGCATAGCCAAGGGCTATGGAACAGAAGAGGTCATTGAGTTCTATGTTGACTTTATTCCTGACCTTGACTCGATTGGTGTTCCTGAATCGAGACATGAGGGGAGACTAAGCGGAAAGGGGACACTAGGGAGGAAAACATATATTGGTACGGAGGATGATTATTTCAATAAAGCGCACTACACAGTTCTATAGAACTCCTCTTTGGTAGATCCGTATATTGAGACACACAAGGATCTCTTACGATCCGAGTTTCTAAGGAAGACTGAAGCTTGGATTACACGTAAGCACATGGAAACTTTCGGCGGTTGGTTGCGAAAAAAATGTCAAGGTGATGAGAGCATCCATGAGCAACTGTATTTATTGGCTATGCAACCATCATGGCATATCGTCACATACAAAGGGTACGAGATAAATGGGAACATATTCTACATAGTAGCCCAAGATAAAAGGAGTACCAACCAAAATAGTGGTGTCCGCATAGATGCCACAAACCTGAATGGGAATAAGCAAACATATTATGGACGCATAGATGAAATATGGGAAATAGAATATGCACCTACTTTGAAGATCCCATTGTTCAAGTGCCAATGGGTCAAGGTGACCGGAGGCGGGGTAACAGTAGACAACGAGTATGGAATGACAATAGTAGACCTTAGTAATATTGGGTACAAAGACGAACCATTCGTCCTTGCCAACGATGTGAATCAGGTGTTCTATGTCAATGATATGTCTACCAAACCAAAAAGAGGGAAAAACGATAATGACTCAACCAAGGAGCCAAAGCGCCACATAGTTTTTTCAGGGAAAAGAGTCATCGTGGGAATTGAGGACAAGTCAGACATGTTAGAAGATTATGAAAAGGATGACCGAATTCCGCCCTTCAAAGTAAACAAAGACCCTAGCATCTTGGTAAATGATCAGGACACTCCATGGTTACGACACGATCATAACCAAGGGACATACGTAAAGAAGAAGTTCACTACTGTGCCCACTTGATGATATAGTGATTTAATGTAGTGTGTGTTTGAGATATTATGTAATAATTGTGAATTCAGATGTTTATTATGTCGTGTTTCAAATTAAATCAATGTTTGATTTGGTGGGATTTCTCTCTCGAAAAGTTAAATTAGGATATTGAGAGATGAAAAATTAAAATATTAACGTTAAAATGATGTGAAAACAAATTTCCTGTCCAAAACCAATAGTTTTAATAATTTTAATTAAACACTACATTTTTGCATTAACGAAATAATAAATATTAGTTATATTATGTTTTATAATTATAACAAAAAATAAAAAAGTTAGGTTATAGATTTTTCCTATGTGCAATAAAGAAAAAGAAAATCCATATTTTTAACAAAATAAATTTATGCCTTTTATTTAATTTACTATGTATTTAACAAGACTATTGCATTTCTATTAAAAAAATTTGCTTAAAACAGGCGGGAAACGAAACTGCAGCCCACCATTACTCCCGGGTGGGAAGCCCACCCGGGAGTAAAGGTGGGCTGTAGTTTCGTGGCCCGCCAAAAAAACCTTTGCTCCCGGTGCGTGTTACCAACCGGGAGTAAAGGTATACGTAAAGGTATATCTTTACTCCCGGTTGGTAACACGCACCGGGAGTAAAGGACCTTTACTCTCAGTGGGGGGCTGGCACCGGGACTATAGGGGTGTGGCATATATATGCCAGTGCCATCTTCTTCCTTGCGTTCTTCGTCGATTCCTCTCCCCCCATGCCCACACCACCCAGCCTGCCACACCGAGGATGCCGCCGCCACCCCGCCCGACGTCGGCCATCGCCACCGTCTTGCGCGCGTCCATGGTCCCCACGCCACCCCGCGCGCCGACGACCTCGCGGCGCCAGCTGCTGCCCGCCGCGCGGGCCACACCGTACCCTCCAGCGCGTCGACACGGCACGACGACGAGGCCGCCAACGCGCGGGGCTTCCTCTACTCCATTCCCGAGGTACGTACGTACGTTGTACGACGGCAATGATTCTCTGCGACCGTCTTATGTGCATGCTTGGTGGTTCGTAAGTTTGTTCTTGATTTGGCGATCTTGAACAATGCGGTGGCGGCGCTGATGTCGGGCGATCTTGAACAATTAGGGGAAGGGTTGCTTAGCTAGCTAGCTGCAGATCTGACATCGATCCTAGGTATAAGTTTCATGGCTAATTAATTCGTACGTGTATGTGTGTTGTTAAAATTTTATTTTATAAATGGAAAGATCAAAGGTGGAAGTTTGTTGCAATTTAAAATGGAAGGTAGTTAGATGGCATCTCAAAATGCGCGGCATCTACTTAAAGAGCTAGCGAAATGGAATCGGAGTTCTCTTATGTGACCTAGCTGGGCTGCTTGAGTTATTATATATTGTTACAGTACATAACTGGTACAACAATGTACAGTTGGGGTCTAACGGCATGGAATACTGGATAGTTGGACCACAAGTTAGGGCCCCTTCAATTAGTTAGGAATGGAGCTGGGAATTATTCCGGCTTACCAACATTATACAAATTAGTGAACCATTTCGACCGAGTACTCCCAACTGGTGGCTGGCATGTGTATACGGCCCCTGGTATATAAGCGCCATGCGTTTCTATGTATACGGCGGAGCACCGCCGCCCTCGTTCGCCCTAGGGTTTAGGGTTTATACGGCGGAGCACCGCCGCCCTCGTTCGCCCTAGGGTTTAGGGTTTATACGGCGGAGCACCACCGCCCTCGTTCACCCATGTGTACAAACATATATACGGTGGAGTGGAGCACCGCCCTCTCTCGCGGCCTAGTCGATCAACATTCATATTATCGTTATCGTTAAAGTTAAACAATCACACTAGGGCGAATTGCGTCGGTGATAGGGCAAACTGTGTTGTTGATGTCACTGACGTGGTTCGCCCTAGTCACCGACGCAATTCGCCCTCGGCCGTTTATGTATAGCCCTAATTCGCCCTAGTACCGACGCAGTTCGCCCTAGTGTGGCGAATTGCATCCGTGACCGATGGGCAAGATTTAATAATGCATATTGTTCGTAGATTTTACGCATGTAAGCAAAGATTTGACGTACTATATATTGGTTTTGTTTTTTGAAGCTAGATGGCCGACCCGAGAAACATGGATGAGGAGTTGATGATGAATTTGATCAACACTGTTACTCAAGTTGCCGGCGATGATGGTGCTAAAAATAACGTGCAAGAGGATGCAGATGACGGGAGTCAGTACTTAGCTCTTGAACAAAATGAGCAACAACATATTGGCCAAGTATATATTTTTTATTATTAGCTATATATATTATCATATGTCTTATGTGTGCTCATGACATTAAAAATAATGTTTATGTTTTGTAGCCCTCTGGATCGACATCAACAACTACAACGAAGAGTAAAAATGTTTGAGGTCCCAAAAAGCCATTGGAGGGTTGCTTCATCATCTCGGAGTTCAATGTGGATACAGGCGAACCGGGGGGGGCAAATAAAACGAAATTCGTGCACCACTATGGTTACCTTGTACGGGACCGGCTCCCGATCAGTACCCGTGAATGGAAGAAGAAGACCAATGCTCCTCATATCAGTTTTGTCTCCGATCGTGACAAGACGTTAATTTGGAAAGATGTCTTGGTACATTTCACGCTCCAAACAGATGGTTATGATGATATAATAGATGGTGATGAATTGAAGGAGCGAGTTAGGGATTGGGCAATGAAGAAGATGGCCACCCAGTTTTAGACTTGGAAGAAACACCTATTCACGACGTTTGTCGAGAACAACATAGCACCAGATTTCACTGTCCCATGCTCGATCTCAAAGCAGATGCCCCATTGGGATGAGTTTGTACAGTACAAGATGTCAGAAGAGGGTGTGAGTCAGGTGATAAGGAACCAATGTAATGCCCAACAGAAGACATACCACCATAACTTGGGATCAGGTGGCTACCCGACTGCCATTAAGAAGTGGAACAAAATGGAAGCAGACCTTCTTGCCAAGGGTATCACACCAGAATCACTCGAGTGGGGAGAGCGTGCAAAGAATTGGTTTTTTGCTCATGGGGAACACTGGACCAGGAGATAGGGAAGTGCGTTTATGTCGCAAGACTGCAAGAAGCAGTAAAAATATTGTTTTATGCACAGAGAGCTACTGCTAGTGGTGCGTTCAAGCCCAACAGAGAGAAGGATGAACTGATATACGCCATCGGGACTATTGAACACGGTGGACGAACTAGAGGTAAAGGAAGTGTCTCGTGGGAGCATGGATTCCCTCAGGACAGACCTTCCTACAGAAGCCGCCAGAGAAAGAAGGAAGAAGAGGCACAATGACTCCAGAGGTTGGAGGAAGCGGTGCGTGAAGCACAGAGCGGGAAAAAAACCTTGAAGCGAGAATGCAGGAGGAAATCGAAGGCAAGTGCAAATAGCGGTGAGTGCAAGCAAGCGAGCATCGAGCCGCCAGAATCAACATTAGCCAATCTGCTCAGGCTTGAAAAGCGCGATTTATGCTTCCATGGAGATACCAAATCAAGGGGACATAGGACTGCACTTCCCTGTGGATGACGTCACTGAACCTTGTACATCGTGTGAGCTACACATTCCAAAGGGGAATTCCACAATCAAGGTGGCTATCGGTCTTGTTAATCCTATCGACCGAACCAAGACACCAAGGATTCATGAGAATATAATCCAAGAAGGATATGCTACCTTCTCGGTAGATAAAGCTGAAAAAGGTTTTAGTGATTTGCCTCTTGACATTCTTGGAGGTGATGGCGAAAAGACTCTAGGAGAAGCAGAGAAGACATTCATTCTATGGCGCAAGCGCTACATCATCATTCCCAGGATGTTGCCTCCACCTCCTCCTGATCTACCTCACCATAGTTGCGGATGAAAACACTACATCATTAATTTATATTGGCTTAAATAATTAACAATCTGCTCATAATAATGTCATTCCTTTTTTTGTAGCAGATCCTCCCCCAACCTAAATCCAAATGTTCAATCGCCAGAAAATCATAGTGCTCTGTACGATGACAATGTGTTGGAAGGCGAGGCTGCATCCACACCATCTCCAAGGAGGTCTCCAACGCCGTAGCCGCCACCTCCAAGGAGGTCTCCAATGCCGCTGCCACCACCTCCAAGGAGGTCTCCAACGCCTCCCCCACCCCTGCCTACTAAGAAGCCAAGTACTAGCAAGAGGCCAGCCCCGCAAACGAAGAACCAGTCCCCGCCGGCAAAGAAAGCCACCGTGAAACCAAGGGCTATTCCCAAAATAATATCTGAAGAGAAGGAAGAAGTAACTGATGCATATAAAAAATATATATCCAAATTCTATGACAAACTTAAAAAGGATCAAGAAGCAAGGAGAAACCCGGAGAAACCATACTTCTTCGTAGATCTAGATATTCTAAGAAAAAAGGTGACTTCTTACCAGCAACAACAGCGGGAATCTCGTAAGCCGTCCAAATCAACGTTAACGGACTATGACCGCACTCTTACCAAGTCAATTGAGGCGGCACAGAAAAAGAAGCGGGCAGGGAAAGGAGTTTAACAACTCGGACAACAATCGCACCAATCAGTCCCCCCGCTAGTTGTTGGTAATGAATATGGTTCGAATTTAGGATTAATGCATCAAGCAAACATACCTCCAGATGTCGATTTGGATCACCTTGGTGAATTTATTGAAGAGACTGGTCTTGACCTTTACCAGATGTTTGGTGATGGAAACATTGAGAATGCGGCGGAGGTTGATATTTGGAAGAAAAAATTTGTACTAGGCCGGAGTCTATACAACCCTCAAGCCTTATGTGATCTGAGGACGCAAATATACCTGCTAAACAAGTGGTACATGCAGGCGTCTACCGGTGGAGACTTCTGCGTTGGTGTCAGAATTAGAGACGAACATTGGTTCCGTGGCAATGATGTTATGTATGTTGACTTTGGAGAATTTCATCAACTATGCCACCTGACCTCTTTGGACAAAGTTATCATTAGCTGCTATTGCCTGTAAGTAATAATTCTTTCGATCTATTATTAAACTCATCATATGTGTGTATATGCATATAAATTATCCTAACAAGTACTATATATATGCAGATTTACATTCACAGAGCTCAGAAAGAAAGACTGCAATGAAATTGATTTTGTTGATCCCCATATAGTATTCAAAGACCCAGTTACTCCAAAGCCTAATTAGAAGTCTGAGTCAGAGAGTAACCTCATGAACTTCTTAGTGAACCAACGCCACAAGAAGGATATACTCTTTCCCTACAACTTCAAGTGAGTGTTAATAATGTCAATCATCCTTAATGGCTCATATGTTAATTCTAGTTAATTGATGGACATCCTATAAACATGCAGCAATCACTGGATATTGATGGGCATCGATCTGGTGAAAAGTCACTTGATAATCTATAACTCGATGAGAAAACCACAACAAGACTACCAAGATATGATAGATATTATCCAGAGGTAATTTCGGTATCTCTAGCAACTATATATACACACAAACATGATGATTAACTATATCTGATGACATGGCAATTTTTTTATTGGGCAGTGTTTGGAAAACCTTTATTGAGAAGCAACACATGGGAAAATGCAAAGCGCCACTGAATGTAATCCCTTTGAAAGTAAGTCCCCTAAATCGCATCATCTTTATTAATTAAACATATAGCTTTCACCGGATCACCAGATTGGATGACAAATCTTTTTTCTCGTAAAGTGGTGTCTGAGGCAGGAACAGGGGAACAACTACTGTGGTTACTTTGTTTGCGAGTTTATCAAGGTGGTCTCCCAAAGAACTCCAACAGAGAGACTCAAAGTACATTAAAAATACACTATATATTCATTTAATTATTATTATTGATTGTGTTACTATGTCTTTATATATATATGTGTACATATATTAATTTATTTTCCTTTAATTCAAACCTGTAGGCTCGATGGTTGGAGGAAAAGGTCATACGGCAGGACCAAATCAAAGCAATTCAAGAGTCTATAGCTGGATTTTTTAATGACCAGGTCATTGATTCCAAGGCGAGTTCTACTTCGACCCAACACTGCCATGGAAGAGAGGAAAGTTGTTATATCACGACAACTGTAATGCAATCTTTTGTAATATATGCACATGAAATAATATAATGTAAAATACACATATGCATGCATGCATGTAAATATATATATGATGCATGCATGCATATATATATATATATATATTTTCTATGCTTGAATTGTGTGATTTAATACGTTCATTGTGCTTGACCAAAACATACTTTACGCATGTATAAATGTATAATTAGCAGCGTACAATACGACTTCGAAAACCTATTTTGAAAAGAAAACAAAAAAATGAAAAGAAAAGATAAAAAAAATCTTTAGTCCCGGTTCGTATTACCAACCGGGACTAAAGGGTGCCGGCCACCGTGGCATGTCAGGAGGCACCTTTAGTCCCGGTTAGTGTTACCCACCGAGACTAAAGGTCCCCCTTTAGTCCCGGTTCCTGACCCGGGACTAAAGGACCCCCCTTTAGTCCCGGATGCTTGCTCCCGGGTGGGGAACCGGGACTAGAGGGGGTTCCCCACCGGGAGTAAAGCTCTGTTCTCTACCAGTGGGAGGAGGAGGAGGAGAAGAAGAAGGAGAAGGAGGAGGAGGAGAAGGAGAAGGAGGCGAAGAAAAAGAAGGAGAAGGAGAAGGAGAAGAAGAGCTAAACTATATCCAAGCTATCAGCCCAAGAGCCCTCAAGGAGGAGGCCCACGAGGGTCGAGGTGGTCGATCAACGTGAAGACCAAGTAAAGCCAAGAACATCCAAGATAGGCATATCTGGACGGTAGTTAGGATCTATCTGTTGTGCATTCCATGTAACAAACTAGGAACCCAATCTGTTAGCCCAATCGCCCTCATTGTAACCCTACCACCTATGCCTATATAAAAGAGGGTAGGGACCTTGTGATCGGGATCCAACTCATCTCATTCCAATCTACTAAGTAGCTAGAAGCAACAGCCCCTGTATGAGCATACGAATACAAGAAGAGTAGCATCACCACAGGACTAGGGTTTTACGCGCACCACGGCCTAAACTAGTATAAATCCTTGTGTCTCATATGCTACCATCCGATTTCATCTACGCGATCACTAGGCATTGACAGAGCTAATTCATCTTATAACTATGCACTTACCAACTATATATTATTATGATATACGTGTGGATGAGGATCAGAGTCGTCTAAACAACATGCGTGGCTAGACACTCCTGTCTCTGAAAACTAACTTGCATTGGTTGAGCATCTATTTATCTATCTAGCCAGATTGAGCATCTGGTCATCCATGCATGTTGGGGTACATGTGTATCGATGCATGTGAACCACCAGCCAGTCAAGAATATATTCGTGGACAGGTTGGTCTTATATCTAATTAACTCCATAGTTATGGCATGCATGCATGGGTTCTTTTTCCTGTCTTTGGTTTGTTTTCTTCTTTTTTCTTGAACATTTGGTTTGTTTTCTTTGTGCATATATACTCATCA
Organism: Miscanthus lutarioriparius; assembly: GCA_904845875.1. Classification (NCBI taxonomy): domain Eukaryota; kingdom Viridiplantae; phylum Streptophyta; class Magnoliopsida; order Poales; family Poaceae; genus Miscanthus; species Miscanthus lutarioriparius. The sequence goes on along the minus strand of CAJGYO010000840.1, from coordinate 100,691 downwards.
CTCGTTCTTAGCGTAAATAGTGTAGGAAAGGTATATATGCATAGATTGTATATATGTGAGCAAAATGAGAGAGGAGGAGGTGGATCGCTGGTGCCAGGTGGGGTACAGTCACCTCGCCTCATTGTGGGCAGCCGCTGCATCCTAATGGTGGGCTGTGTTCTGTATCATCGCAAAAAGTGTTATGTAATAGTTTCTTAGTAGCGCCCGTGGGCACTTTTGGCTCCTAAAGGGCTAGCGCGCTCCAAGGCTATGGTGTGCTGCTCACATTCTTGGCCAAGCAGGGCTAATTGTTAGTCAAAGGTAACAAATTTTGTATTTCGAAATACGTGCATGCCTTATATTCGGGGACGGAGGGAGCAACTTAAAAAGACAAGGTTCTTGATGACGGAAATTACATATAGTGAGTGGAAACTGGAAAGATGATGAGTTGGGTGATGGAAGTGCCATCAGTACGTGATCGAGGCCCATACATAGTCAACTCCAACGACTGCGACGTCGTGTGCCGATATATATTGTGTTATGAGTGCCACTGTGCAGCGTCGTAGCGACGGTGCATCAGTGTCATCAGTAACGAGCGAGCCTGTCGTGTATACCTTTGTGATGAAGTACGCGAGCAAATTCGCAGTTATTTGAATGTATGCAGAATATTCCATTCCACTGGAACTGCAAGTGTGTTCCCATAGTTAATCCCGTACACCCCCCTTCACTACCAGAAAATGGAAATTTCGTGAGAGGAAAGTATTTTCATGAGTGTTGAAAATGAACCCTCATGAAATTAATGCTTTTCATGAGGGTGAGTTAAATCCCGCCACGAAAACTGATTTTCGTGAGAGTGGTTCGTGCACCGCCTGGAAAATACAATTTTCGTGATGCTAAACTCTCATAAAAATTGTTATGCAGACACGAACTCTTGTTTTTTGTGAAATAAAATCATTTGGCGCCAACGACCCACGCTTTCGTTTGGTATTCGCGCCACAGGGAAAAATAGCCCGCGCATAACTTTTCGGCCCAATATACACAACAGCCCGAGCCTCACAGTCCAACCGCACCCCCAAACCCTATCCTCCAGTCGGCGGCGTGCCTTATCCTCTCCACCCGTGAGAAAAAAAAGAGCCGACCCGTCCTCATGGCTGTGGCGCCCTCGCCGCCGCCGGTCTAGCCCGCAGCCACGCTGCCCTCTCCGGCCGCCGTCGCCGCCTGGCAGGAGCCGCGCCGCCCTCTCCGGCCGCCGCCGCAGCCCGGCAGGATCTCCTTCGTATTACCGCTGCCTACGTCTGATCCCGGCCCTGGGGCACGGCGAGAGGGCGCGAACGTCCCAGGCCTAGGGAGCCGATGGGCCTCTCCCCGAGGTAAGCATACACCAGTAGTAGTATTCTGTCAACCCAGCTAACATACGTATACTAGGCTGCTGCATGCCGCACACAGCAGCAAGTCTCTTCCACTAGAGTTGCAGATCCTCTTTCCTCTGCATACGTAGACTGCAACTTGATTAGTCAAATATTCAATCTGCTAGGCACTAGGCTCCCTATTGGTCTATATTCCCTAATGGTTTGGATTCCTCACTACCAGCTTAACTTGCGAAACTTTCAATTTATTCAAACTTTGCCTATTAGAGACAAAGTGTCTCATCATTTTGAAGAGACAAAGTTGATTGTTGTTTGATATTCTCGTTGGTCGTGGCAGAGTATCACAATCGTTCATTTGGTTTGCTAGGTTAGGGGTGATGCCCGGGATCTTCTCAATGAGATTAATTAATTTAGGTTCATGATGTGGGCACTCTATTTGCTGGAATGAAATGGGAAATTAAATGAGAAACAATTGATTGAAGAGGGGCAACCAATGCAAGAACGCTTGGCTTTATAAGATAATCTTTTGGTGAACTTTTTTCATGCCACTCATGCTTCTTTCATGCCGATGGTGGTTCATTCAATAGAACACTACTGTTTGAATGAGTTTGCTCTACTAGAAGAGTTTAACTAAGAACATCCGGTCAAATGGTCATTGTTTTCTTTTAATTTAAACATTATGTTACCTTTAAGACGAGCTGGTCAAGGTGAAGGCATGCTTGTTTTTAAAAACAAATGCAGTAGCTTTTACCTTTTGCCATTTTGATACACATATCATAGCCATCAAGCAGTTCAATGGTCACAGTCTTTTCCCCAAGAATACAAAGTCTACTGTAATGAATCTACCGTAATTGTTGATTGCGAAACACCTGGCAGAATTTCCCTGTGCTGTGGTATACTTGTGTACTTTAGAATTTTCAGCTGAAAATGAGTAATTCACATACTTCATAACTTCTTGGAAATGGAGTATTCGTTGTTGTATTCAGCTAGCATCTTTTCCATGCTTATTTTGCTTCTTCTGAGAAATACTATATTTCTACTGTAAATTTCGGTGTGCTAGTTAACATCTGCAGCACGGTCATAACTCGTCTATATATTTTTGTTCTAGGTCCAAAAACCCTCAGGACCGGCCCTGCTGATCCAAGACCGAGCTCTGCAACCTCTTAGGCCGCTGGTGCCCTGGATCCAGCCCACCGACGCCCTTCATCGAGCCCTCCGACACCCTGCATTCAGCACGCCGTCCCTCAGGCCACCTCTACTCTTTTCCTCCGTCGAAGCTCTGAGGAAGAGAAGGCAGCAGCGACACCGAGCTAGGCTCTGAGGAGAACGCAGCAGTGACGCCAAACCGAGCTTGGAGGAGACAGGGTCCTACCTTGTGTGGATCTGCGCTTCCTACTTCCAATCGGAGTGAGTTAATAAAGCTTCATCTTTCTCCTGAAATTTTCTGTGCCGTGCTTAACCCATATGAGGATGCTTGATGCATCTCACATGGTAGTTTGCTTAGTTTTTTGCAGTGTATTTAATTGGGATTATATAAACTATGTTGTGTCTCTAACAATTTTGCAAGATCTGGTAGACTGGAACTAATTGCAACATTTGCCTTACACCTGAACTTAATGGAGCTATGAATTTTGCATTGATCCATATATACTGAGAAATTACCTCTTCTGCTGTTGGTATAATAGAATATAATGCCATGATTTTCGATGGTATGGTGAATCTGTAGAAAAATAATGTTGTTTGTGGTTGACTGCTCGCTGCTGTATATATGCAAACATCATAATATGATTGTATTGTATCTCTTGGTAAACCTGTAGAAAATAGTTTTTTGTTTGTTTGATAGCCATGTGAATTTTTCCGGTGTCTAAATTCTGAATTTTTTTAATGAAAACAGAAGAAAAAGAATGGAAGAACGTGACTGGATGTACACTGGTTGGTCTTGTACACAGCCCCTCTCAAATGATTGGATAGATAACACCAACCAGTTTTTGGATCGTGCCTTCTCTATGCCTAATCTAGTTGAAGATGGCACCATTAAGTGTCCTTGCATGGTATGTCGCAATTGTGTTAGGCACACCAAGTTAACGGTAGAGATGCACTTGTGTAGGGTTGGCTTTAAGGAAGACTACAGAGTATGGACATCACATGGTGAGGGACCTGCCAATACCTATGTTGAAGGTGGACATGGTGAGAATTTTGTTGAAACTGACCACATGGATGAAATGTTAGCTACCCTAGTTGGTGACCATCCACCACCAATTGATGAGCAGCCTGCCTATGCTCAAGATTTCTATAGGATGGTAGAAAATGTTGACCAATTAGTACATGAGAATACATCACACTCATCTCTATCTGGTATGGCACGTCTGCTAGCAATGAAAGCACAATATAACATGTCAATTGCACACCTTGAGGCAAACTTAGAATTAATCCATGAACTTTTGCCTCCAGAATCTAAGTTGCCAAAGGACTTCTATCAGTCAAAGAAGCTATTTGAGGGTCTTGGTATGGCATATGTCAAAATTGATGTTTGTTATAATAATTGCATGCTTTACTACAAAGATAATATAAACAAAGACAAATGTGATGTTTGTGGGTTGTCTCGCTATGAAGGTAATAGTCGAGTGCCACGTAAAGTGTTGCGGTACCTTCCCATCACCGATAGGTTGCAGAGGTTATATTTGCATAAGAACACGGCAAAGCTATTGCGGTCTCACAAGCCATGCACTTCTGGCAAAATGGTGCACCCTTGTGATGGAGAAGCGTGGCAAAAGTTTGACAAAGACTTTCCAGACTTTGCTAGTGACCCTAGAAATGTGCGCCTTGCTTTTGCAACAGATGGTTTTACCCCCTTTGGTTTCATGGCAGCGCCTTACTCCTGTTGGCCGGTGTTTGTTACCCCATTGAATTTTCCACCATGCACAATCATGAAATCAGAGTACATATTTCTTTCCCTAGTAATCCCAGGTCCTGAACATCCTGGAAAGAAACTAGGCATTCTAATGCAGCCTTTAATTGATGAATTAATGAGTTTGTGGGAAGGGGTGGATACTTGGGATGCTTCACTCAAGAAAACTTTTAAAATGCGAGCAGCTTATCTATGGTCAGTACATGATTTCCCTGCTTATGGCAACTTTGCTGGATGGAGCACACATGGTAGGCTTGCATGTCCAGTGTGCTTAAGTGATAGTAAGGCATTTACACTTCGTCATGGTCACAAGGCTTGCTGGTTTGATTGCCATAGACGGTTCCTACCTATAGACCATGAATTCAGATTCCAAAATAATGCATTTCGTAAGGACACAGTGGTTCTTGATGAGGCTCCAAGGCTTTTAACAGGGGAGGAAATATTTGCCCAAAACAGCAAATTCGTATATGACAATAAAAACTATGGTACATTGCACAATTGGACCCATGTTTCTGGCCTTTGGCAACTTCCATATTTTCAAAAATTGTTGCTGCCCCACCCGTGGGAGCTCTCAAGGGCCCATTGCTGATGATAGCATTGCCAACTCTCAAAGACCCACCAGTGGGTACTCTCAAGGAACTAATGCTGATGTTGGCACTGCCAACTCACAAAGAGTCGCTGATGATCAGGTCGACACACTAATGAGCACTGGTGATTGTCCTGACTCCAACAATGGTGCAAGTGGCTGTATATTGGTTAGGGAAGAACCTCCAAAAAAGGCAAGAGGGCGAGGGAAAAGAAACTTGACGCAATTTAGAGTGCCTCCACCTAATGAAAAGGTTATGCTGAAGCCTGTGGGTACCCGGTGCATATATGTAATTTCAATCCTATATGGCTTTGTACGGAAACATTTTTGCTGCTATTTCTTCTACCCACAATGTGTTACTAGTACTAGGATGTGCCCTGTTGGTTCAACATTAATCATTTTTTTCTCACTGATACATTTTAGCTACTAGTTTTGCTTCCTGCAATGTGTTACTAGTACTAGGATGTGCACTGTTGGTTCAAATCTACTACTGTTCTTCCTATATACCATTTTGCATGATATTCAATTTACAAACTGAGATGCTATATTCTTTGTTACAGTCAATTCACCTATGTGAACTACAACCCTAGAGACTACAAGTATGGTTCACAAGTTGGAGTTATTATTAGGCGGTTTTACCCGGGTATGGTCAATATCCGTGATGAGGAAGGCAAACTTATTGAAAGGCGGGCAGCAATGTCATGGCATGATTATTACTGCAAAAAGGATCGTGCTAGAATAACATATGCCAAACTAGTCAAGTGTGAATTCTGGGTAATGCAACTAACCTTTTTTCGCTCTATGATTTGAATTGAAATAGCTGAATTTTCCTCTTTTATGTATGTAGAGAGTGTTCAAGGTATCTCGAGCTGATGTGAGAAAAGCTGATCACAATTTGGATGCGTATCTAATGAAAAGAGTTTCTGATTTGATATATCAAACTCGTTTGGATGCTGTTAAGTTTCATGCAAAATGCAATGACAATGAAGCACGCGACATACATCTTACAGAAGAAGAATACATAAATAGTAAGCTAGAGTGGTGTGCTCAAGATGCTTGGTGCTTTCTGTCAAAGTATTGGGCAAGTGAGAGGTACATGGAAAAGAGGAAGGTAGCTCAAGCTTCACGCCTAAAGTCTGAAGATGCTGCTCAGAACCGAGGAGGTTCGAGGCCATTTGGTGAGACACAACAGCTACTGGTATGAAATCTTTCTTCTTTTGTGGTCTTGTATGAAATCAAGTATTTAAAGATTAGGAAATTCACTTGGGCGGTCTTGTAGGAATATAAATTTGGCCCTGGTAAGGCTAGCACTGTGAACACATATGCTGTGATGAAGTCTGGATTTAAAAAAGTGGACAGCACTGGAAAAAGCGCTCCCATTCCTAGTCGGAGAGCAGAAAAGCGTTTGGTATGTATTTTTGCTTCGCTATGCAACTCCCTCTCTTTGCTTGCTGCCATTTCATTATTAAATGTTTCTTCCTTCATTCTACATTTCTGTATGATATAAATCCAAGTGATATAAATCTGAATCTAACCTAAACATGTAGTTTAATACAACAATTTGTAAATCTAATCTGACACCAAGTTTATGATACAAATGTGAAAACTATATCCAAGTGATATAAATCTGAATCTAACCTAAACATGTAGTTTAATACAACAATTTGTAAATCTAATCTGACACCAAGTTTATGATACAAATCTGAAAACTATATAAAAATTTGAGTGTCTTAATTAGCCTATATGATGGAGGGTTATAGCTAAAACAAACTATAGATAAATACATGCAGTTTATTGTGACAGTTTATTATCTGCTTTCTTAGTTCATATCAATGCTCTGGTATTTTGTCTTAGGCTAACTACATTACAAGAACAAAGCTACCTGAGAATTCAAAAGATTTGGATGCAAACGCATTGTATGTCATGGATCATGGAATGGCCCATGGTAGGGTGCCAATAGCTGATGGTTGTGTCGATAGACAAGCACTTGCAGCAACAGCTAAATCCCATCGTTCTTCAGCAAGAACTGCTGCCTATCAATCCATGGTACATGAATATGAGCAGTTGAAGGAGAGGAATGATGCCTTGGAACAAACAAATAAGAAATTGAATGAGAATAATGAGATTCTCATTGAGGAAAATGGTGTTAATCGTCAGCTTATGCTGGTAATAAGCAATCCTTTTCATTTACCAGTTTATTGATCATATGCATTGATCCAACGTGCTTACACATAAATTTCAGACAATTTTTGAAGATCTGAACAAGCAACCTCCTGCTGATCTAATGAACCGTCTAGCAAATCTTGATGCCCGTCGTCATCAGGTAAATGTGGTACTATTCACAAATCTGAGCCTGTTTTCACAAAAATAGTTAGTAATCTAAACAAACATAGCCCACTGTATAATCTCTTTTTACTTGAAGACTGAAACATTTCAAACATACTTGATCTTTTTTAGGTCTCTGAATCATCACATGCTGCCACTCACTCACTTGAAATGCTTAGCAATGACAATGACATAGTCACTGATGATGATGATGAAGATTACAATGAGATGGATGACAGTAACAGCTACGATGACAACAGCAGTATCAGTGATGACTTTGATGAAGATGATAGCGGAGGTAGTGAAGGTGACAACATAAGCAACAACCATGAAGAAGAGGATGGCGACCATACCGACGGGGCTGATATCAGTGATAACTGATGCAATGGATGTGATTGGAACCTGACCATTGCTAACCTTTTGGCTTCTTTTGCTAATCATCCATCCTTGGTGCTGTAGTATGTGTATGTGCTGGCTTTTGGCTTCTTTTGCTAACCAGGCATCCTTGCTGTTGTAGTAACTAGTAAGTATATATATATGTGCTGGAAGGTTGCTACTCTATGCTGGAACTTATTATATTGCATGGTTCGGACTCGGTGCTGCAACTCATCATGTTGTATGTCTAAGACAATGAGCTAGTCCTTTTAGTGTAATGGCTGGACACTTGGATGGATCTAGAATGTATTGTGATTGGAACCTGTTGCCTATATTCACATATTGGAAGACATTTGGATAATATATATGCATTTGAAATTTGGCATGAGATGATCCTGTTGTTCGGTAATTTTCATGACAGTTTGAAACTCTCATGAAAACATTCTTCTGTGATGGCCTGAATATATTTTTCGTGGTGTTGTGCCCTCATGAAATGCATTTCATGACGGTGACTCTCACAAAATACTAAATTCTCACGAAATTCATTCCATCACGGTGACTCTCACGAAATTCATTCCATGACGGTGACTCTCACAAAATACTAAATTCTCACGAAATTCATTTCATGACGGTGACTCTCACGAAATTCATTCCATGACGGTAACTCTCACGATATGTTTAACTCTCACGAAATTAATTCGTGACGGTTACCTCTCATGAAATACCACCAGAAACCCTCATGAAAATACCTATGCAAATCTGGAGGCAACTTTATTTTCATGAGGGTGACCCTCACGAACTCCCATCAGGAAAATTATCCGTGGCGGCCAACTCTCATGAAAATGAGATTTTCGTGTGTCTATTATCGTGAGAGTTTTTGCGTGACGGTGTACCCTCACGAATTATTTTCGTGAGAGTAAAAGCATATTTCGTGACGTGATTTGCACTCTCACGAAATCTCTGGATTCTGGTAGTGCTTGTCTGAATCTAACTAGGTGCTGGGATGGCGTGCGTGGGTGCGACCTTTCATTCAAGTCGATCGATATCACCACGTACTGTGTCTGTATCTGCGGTGCGACTTGAGGCGCCGTAACTGCTGTTGCCTCCTTGCAGGATTCAGAGGCAGGCTCCACTCCAGTAGTGCAAATTTGACAAGCCGTTGGTACTTGCAAGTTGCAAACATATGCATATGCATGTGGACATGGACGACGACGACCACGGCAGCAGCACCGCAATTAATATAGTCAAGGATGAAGGATGGCATGCAGCTGCTAAGGATGGAAAATGGAAATAGATATCCGAATTATCTGATATCCGTATCCGCTAAAACTTGTAATATGAATATCCGTATTCGTATCTGTTTATAATGTGGTAACTCAATGGATATATCGGAATTCGTTGCAGGATTCAGAGGCAGGCTCCACTCTTGTAGTGCAAGTTGGACAAGCCGTTGGTACTTGCAAGTTGCAATTAATAATATAGTCAAGGATGAAGGATGGCAGCTGCTGTGGCCGGCATGTCGTGGGACGGTTTCCTTGTAATGTAGTTATATTTAACCGTCACGGAACCAAATCCCCAGCGCTTCAAATTAATAACTTAAATGACCACCAGCTAACCAACATTATACGTACCTGCAAGTTATGTACACGCGCGCTACTACTAGTAGAGTACATACATATATAGTAGTTCTAGCTAATCATCCACTTAAATTTACCTAGTATAGTGCCCGCCACGGCTTCATTTTATGGATGCACACAAAAACAAGCAAACGATGATATTATTTCATAGTTTAAGTTTTACACAATTTTTTGAGGGCAACAAGTTTCATGTGACTGTTAAATAACAAGGCATAATAAAGTTATCTCTCACCTCAACCATTGACGACACAAGAAAAAATCATTTGAAGCTACAGAGTGAAAAGAACAACACTTTATGCATGCAGCTCCTCTCCAGATCACCCAATTACGAATCATCTCGCTGGCACCTTCGCCCCCACCATGTGAATGACATATTTATGCTCAGTACATCAACGATGTCCTCCCAGTATTATGACTGCACCATCTGGCCGGAAAATCATATCCGTCTTCTCCAGAAAAATGTGTCTGCATTACTCCTACCAATTTTGACACAAACATTATTAATAGAAGGTACAATTTGCCTTTGCATTACCAACCCAGGAGAAAGAACAGAGAACACATACTTCTTCTGATATAAACCGAAGATGCCACTGCAATAACGTACCGGGTTGTATTACACAGGGTAAATGAGAAATTTTACAATGGTTGGAAAAAATATGGACCATCCACGAGCTAGATCGAACCGTGTAAAAATAGGAGGTACCTGTGTAAAAGTACTTGGTACTAACAAAATAGTGGGGATAGTACCAAAATAGGTAGGACCAGTACCGAAAAAGGGGGTCAGTTTCGAAATTATCTAGATTTGTTTTTTTCGGTTAAGGGTAAATCTGTAATTTCAACCCCTTCATCGATGGCACAACACTGTCATCCCATCCCATCTCAGTCTCACCGTCGATGGGAAGAGCAACCAGACCGTCGCCGCCGTCGCACCAGAGGCCGCCAGTTCCATCACCATAGCCAAGCGCCTGTCAACAGTAGTGCCGCCCGCAGCGGAAGTAACCCGGCCGCCTGTGCCATGCTTCATCCCGGCAGGGTCGACATGTACTTACAAGCTAAGCCACGCCTCTTCCTCAAGCAGAAGGACGCCAAGGTGACGCCCACGTCGGAAGACCTGCCGCAGCTCGTGGGCCATGCCGCCCGGCCGCCAGCATGCGGACACGCACACGTCGGTGACCACGGGAACGCGCGCTCCGCCAAGCACAAAAGCTCCACGCATGCGCAACACTCCGACAGAACAAAAGCTCTGCTTCCTAGAGCTCCAGCAGAACGCAAGCGCAGCACCGTCACCGTGATAGTATGCGCAGTTTGTCCAAAAGCTCAGCTTCTTAGAGCCGCTCGTGAATCGGAAGAAAAATGACATTGCCTGTGAATCGGCCTCCTGAAGAAGGCTGGCTCCGAGCGAAAAGCAGCAGCTGCATGGCGCGCGCTGAGGCGAGCAGAAAAGAAAGAGCCCTCGTGAGATGACGGATATACCCCCATAATAAAAATTACATTTAATACATAATCTTCGTCAAACAATTGCTTGCAAAATAGGAAAAGCGAAAGTACCTGGAAGTACCGAAGTACTTTCCCAACCATTGTAGCACCTGCAAAAGTGCAACGACGTACTTATGTATTAATTAATGCAAACAAATTAATATAAAATATAAAGCCCAAAAAATAAAATTATTTACCAACATGCCCAAAAATAAAAATATCAAGCACCTGTCCAGCAATATATATTTACATGAGGAGTGATAAAAATGGTTTGAGTATACCCACTGTTAATCATCAGTTCAAGGCGTCTTTATAAACAATATTCTTGGTGCTCTTCCCAGTAGGATCCTATTCTTCTTTTGGTTTAGCCAAAATTCTTGTTGTTGATATTGATTCCCCTTGATAAACCAACATAAAGTTGTCCATGCGAGAACACAGGTTTTGGAAGATAGGTCCCAACATTATGGATGGTTTGTCCCTACGATTTATTTATGGTCATGGCAAAACTTAACGAATTGTTTTCTCTTGAACTTGAAAGTAAGGGAAATATCATGTGAGGGAGACAGTGGGGGCCTTGGTATGAAAACCCTTTTTTCGCGCATCTTGTACACCAACGATCTCGGCGTCAATTGCATTGTTTTGCAATGCTCTGAATATAAGCCTTGTTTCGTTGCACAATCAGTTGTTAGGATCAAGATTGCGGAGAAGACTCACAAGACAGTTGATTTTTAGCTTCAGCTCGTGTGGGGGAGGCCATTTGGAGTTATCGAGTTCAAAAAATCAATAGAGAAGTGATTCTGAGGATCGTCAAGAACTGTGCCGAAGCTGTGGTAAACCTTTTCCTCACCTGAAAACCTATCAATCATCATTGCGTTCAGCCTATCAACATGTTCATTTTTGGTCGATAGAATGGCACGGGAGCTCATATAGGCGGTTGATGTTGCATGTTCTTCAAGTGATGGGAAAACATCTTGAATGAGTTTGTTGACTGCCACCTCCGTGTCAGTATAACTAATCACAATGTCAACATAATCATCTCCAATTGTTTCTTAGGTTTCATTTCCAATTCGTAATAGGTACTCTGAAAACTAAGGGTCAGATTGTGCCCTCATGTTACGTGACAATCTTATCTTCCTGAAATTCTCCCACAAATAGGATCTTTGCAATGTAGCATCAGGTTACCTGTGCTCGTGTCCCACGTGTCACCACAGGAAGGACCTGTCTGAAGTCTCCACCAAATACCATGACCTTTCCTCGAAATGGCATAGCACATTCCATAATATCCTGTAGGGACCTATCAAGTGTTTCAACGCACTGACGCTTGGTCATGGCAACTTCATCCCAAATAATCAAAGATGCCCTACGAAGCAACTATGCAGTGCCACTTTGCTTCATAAAGCTGCACATGTTGTTGTCCCCAATTTTAATTGGAATTTTAAACCTTGAGTGTGCAGTGCATCCTCTGGGCAATATCGATGCCGCTATACCAGATGTGGCTGTTGCGATGGCTATTAATCCTTCGGACCAAACTCTAGCAAGGAGGGCCTTGTATAGGAACGTCTTGCCCGTGCCTCCAGGACCATCTACGAAAAAAACTTGGCTCTTATTAGCAAATACATGCTCAATGATTTCATCATAGAAAAATAAGTAAAAGAGTTTGAAACACGATTCTACGCATCACTACGAACACATAGTCGCAAGAAGCACTCTAATCGGAGCAAAGTTGGAAAAGATACATCTACCGATAGATCTGCTTTATACGTGGAAAAGAAACTATAGGCTTCATTTATTTGAACTATTGAAAATAATATAAATTGAATTAAGTCAAATTTAGATTTGAATTATAAAACTAAAATAAAACAAGTCATATTTTATTTATGAAACCAGTTGCATAATTATTATCGAAATTAGAAGTTAAACCATGAAATTCTAGTATTAGTGACATGATAAACATTGTCACTAACACGTAGATCTCGTTGTAATGAATCTAACACAACTTGAATGGGTCAATTCGGAGCTAAAATATAGAAAAGATAAAATAAACAAGATTTCCTTTAGTAAAATAATAGATTAAATCTAACCTCAAATTTTAAAACTTGAAAACCCACTTAATAGTAGTATGAACATGTAGATTATGGAATTACGAACCTAACGCAATTTGAACGGATCAAAACAGAGTTCAAACAAAGATTTTATGGCTAAAACAAGATTAGTGGCAAAACTGTAAATAGGTGAAAACGTACTTTGGATCTAAACCGAAGAAACTACGCTTTGCAAAGAAGAAAACGTAATCTGTGATTGCGCTTTGGACCGTGGGTTTGAAAACAGAAAACTGGAGTGGCTCTTTAGGAAGATGGCCTGCGAAGGGGCCGGTATGGGATGATCTAGACCATTGGATCGAAGATGGACGGCTCAGATTAAAAGAGATGGAAGCAGAGAAATGAGAAGAGACAGAGGCACGAGAGTTGTCGTGGGGAAGGAGGAAAGGCTGATTCTATTCTCCACGGGAAATACAGCAGGAAAATAGAAAAGACCTGTGGTTTTCTATTCTCTTGCGTTCCCATTCAACGAAAGGATGGTGTTGGCGACGTGGCTTCCTAGAAAATATGCTAGCGGGATTCTCTTGTTTAGGTATAGTAGATAAGTGTAAAGAACTCATCGTCTCGGTGCCTAGTTTAGGTGACTCGAGCTCGGTCACCGATCAGGGTTTTCCGTTCCTCCCTCCTCGTTCCCGTCCTAATCCCACGTTGATCTCAGGATTTGAGTCCAATTTCCTAAATCACGTTTGCGTCCACTGTCAGATATCTCCGAAAAGGAGCGTGGACTCAAATTGCTAGCCCACGTGTGTGTCTTCTCGCTGGTGACCCAGTGTTTGTGGCTGCCGGGGAGCAATTTCCCCTGAGGATGGAGAGGGTCACGGGCCTTCTCGAGAAGATGAAGCTCTTGGCATCGGAGAAGAAGGGGATACCTGAAGGCGATCTGCAGAAGGCATCCGAAAATGCACACACCATCAGTGAAGGCGGGACTAGCGGACCAGTCCTACGTGTCCCAACGAAGTTCATGGCATGGAACTGCCGGGGCCTTGGCAACGCCCTGACAATGCGTGGACTTCTGCGGTGTCAGAGGTCAGTTCAGGCAGACATTCTTTTCCTGTCTGAAACACGCTTGGATGATCGTGGAATGGAGAGGATAAAGTTTTCTTTGGGGCTGTCTAATCTTCTGGTGGTAAAAGGGGATGGAAAAGGAGGGGGAATTGTAGTGTTATGGAGGACTTGGGTTAATGTGAGTTTGCGAACTTATTCAATTAATCACATTGATGTTGATGTGGTGGAGGATGACGGTTTTGCTTGGTTATTCACTGGTATATACGGAGAGCCAAGGATGGAGCTGAAGCATCGAACTTGAAAATTATTGAGGGACCTTCACGGCTGCGAGATATGTCGTGGCTGTGTGCGGGAGACTTCAATGAGATTCTCCATCACCATGAGAAGGAAGGGGGTGCCATGGTCATAGGCGTGCTTGGAGATAGTGTCTTCGTCTTTGATAAATACTTTTTCAATGTAACCCTAACATTTGTAATATAAATCTTGATGGATTTGTGATCTATGTGAATCTAGTCTACATAGCAAATATAGAGTACCACACAAAAATATAAAATAAATTATAAAATAACAAAATGCAAAAAAGAGATCATCGCCGGTTCACCAAACACTGGCAGTGATGATTGACATAGCACTGCCGGCTCAAGTACTGAATCGGTAGTGTTGCCAAACTCAACACTGCCGGTTGCAATCCTATCAAGTATAAGCTCGGTCTTTGCTCAAAAAAGTATAAACTCAGTCAAGGTTCAACTAGTTTGACTTGGAAATATCCCAAACTTGCATTCTTTTGTAGACCGAGGGAGTAACATACATCCAAATTTTCTATATACCATGAAAGCTTTACATCTTTTAGATAAGTGCAAAGATGGTCATCACACATTTCACAAAACTATTCGCTGTAACAAGAATATCTGAGAGCATAAAGTGATCCGTACGTGCCAAAGGAATCTAGACACAAGTTCTAGTGTTCCTTGGACTTGGAGTTGGAGAGTAGGTTAGCATAATCACCAGGGCCATAGACCTCAAACAGTTCCGAAAAGAACCCTTTCTTCCTCCAAGGATTGCACCCCATGTCACGGCAGAGCTGGTCGTTGTACCAAGTGTTCAGGATCATGATGCTGGACCGATGGAAGTATCTTCCATAGTATCTCTTCATGCACATCCTTCTGCATTGCCGCGACGTTCGGTAGTCTGAAGCTGCCGTCCAAGAAGCGTGCCAACCACTTGGCGCGAATGTCCGAAGCGTAGATGTTCGAATGGGTGTCAGAATATCCGATCACGGCGAGCTGAGGTATCTTAGGATTTATGCACTCTCTGTTTGTGAAACATGCATGTTTGAAAATTTAGCACGACTCATAAATGATGGCCAAGATCGAGAGTTAAAATTAGGACAAATGGTGAGAAACACATATATACATATATACCTGTAGCGAGGCACAGTAGTGGATTCTGACCCAATCGCGACGTTCCGGAAGTACTCTTATATCAGTTCAGGTCAAACATGACCACCATCAACCTGCCGCCAGCTACTGAGTCGCTAGATATGGCCATGCCATTTAGGTTGGGGTGGGGGTTGCAATCGCACCTGGCTTGCGCTAGCTTTCCCAGGGCTGCCCCCAGCTGCGCCTGCTAGCCCCTAGCTGCCGCCGGATCTGGCCTCTGGCGACCCTCCAATTACCCGGACCAAGTTAAGCTACCGCCATTGGCTCACACTCAACTTAATCATCTTTAAACATGAGTTGTTCTAACTTATATAAGCATAGCTCATGAGTCCGCATCATATACACAACCCAGTACATCTTGGAATCGGACTCCGTATCGTGCTAGACGTGAGCTGTTCTAATTCGCATGAGCACAGGTTATATAAGTCTGGACGAAAGAAACTACACTATCAGGTAGTTAGGGGAAGCGAACCAAAAAAGGGCTAAAATTTTGGCTCTTTAATTAATAATATGTCAGGTATAGGTAGATCTAGAACACATAAATAATTGGAGACGATGAGAGTAGATATAGATATAGATAAAAATTTCAGCAAATTAATTACATAAAAGCATAGATCTATAGATACATCGAAATCTTTATACTAAAGAATATTATATTATATGTTTACTGTGTAGCCCTAGTTAAAGGGAGTGTAACAAAACTGGTTTCTTATTTTTGTAAGTTTTATATGATTTTTAAAATTCTCAACTGGTTCAAAAGAAAAGAAAACAGAAAAGAAAGGAAAAGGCCTACCGTGCGGCCCGTATTTTCGTGATTTTTCCTTGATTTTTTATGATTTTTAGAATTCTAAACTGGTTTAAACGTAAAGGCAACAGAAAAGAAAGGAAAAGGGCTTATGTGCGGCTGAGCCATGGGCTTCGGCCTAGCCCGCAGCGCAGCCTGAGGCCGAATCCAAGGCCCACCACAGTAGGCCCAAGCAAATAAAAGGATTTTTTGCATCAGGAACCCTAAATTTGTTTCTAAAATCGCTTAAGCCCTTCTATTATTTCTTTGTCTCTAGTATCTTTGCATCTGGAACCACGTTATTTCTTTCACATTCCTCCCTCAACCCCTTCTTCTTCTTCTTCCGTACTGAACGCGACTTCGAAAAGAAACGAGGAAAGAAACGACCAGACATAAAAAATAGAATCCGAATAGATATCAGAGTTGAACAGAAATTTATTAGTTCTTTCACATTCCTCCTTGAACCCCATCTTTTTCTTCTTCCGTACTGAACACGACTTCGAAAACAAACGAGGAAAGAAACAACCAGACATAAAAAATAGAGTCCAAATAGAGATCAGAGTTGGACGAAAATTTATTAGTGGTTAAAATGTTGCCTCTTTATTATTAGGTATAGAGTATAGATATATGTTTATGTCAGGTAAGGTACTCTACTGTCACATAAGTGGGCCATCGACATGGGCTATCGGCTCGAGCGCTGGACATGTGGGGTGGACTTTGGGCCTGCTTAAGCAAACTGCACAGGGAGGGAAGATAATACGAAGTCGTCGTCTACCTCCGTCTTGGACTCAGCTTCCTCGCTGTTCTTGCTATCTCTACCCCTGATTCCTTGCTGTACCTAGTCCAACTCTCTCTAATCCTTCCCAATTTGCAGTTACTCTTGCATAATTGCTATTCAGTAGTGAAGGATCGTAACAGTTTATCAGTTGTTAATTAACGATTACAGAAGTCCCTATGTCCCTAAAAGAACGCAGCTATGATATGCGTGTCAGTTAAAGTGCTTCACGTTTAACCAAGTTTTTAATAAATAGTATTCATATTTATGACTCCAAATCAATTTATTATGAAAATATATTTCGTAATTAATGTAATGATATTTATTTGATATTATAAATATTTATACGTTTTTATCTATAATTAGCCAAACTTGGTATACAAAAATATGATATTGTTCCAGAATTGCATTCTTTTGGGACGAAGGGAGTACTACCAATAACTGAATGCGTTAGACATTAGTTTATATAGTTACCAAGGGAGTCAGGAGAGTGGCCAAGATCGACAGGAGGAGGCCCTCGCCAGGCTTGTGGACGAGGAGTTCAGAGAAACAGTTGAGAGTGAAGTTTTTGCCATTGATGCCCCAGACGGAGTAGTCCGGTACGATCCAGTGCTTTGTCCGGACCACCATTGTACATTGGTGAGCAGTGCCTACAGCACAAACCAACGTTAAGTGGATGTGTACAGAACATTTTTAAATACTGTAACTCTGAAGTTTTAGTTCTAACAACTGTTCAAAATGCTATAAGATATATACAAATATCAATTTGGATTGTCAAATAGATAATATTAGACTTCCAGAGGGAGTGATGAAGAGGACTATATATCTACGCCGTACCATTTACTTCGGAACATTCAGCGGCAATATGAAGTGCAGATTTCATGTAGCCAACGACAGTCACACGCTTGCCCCTGATCATCTCCTTAGCTTTACTTGTGCCCATTTTGGCATAATCCATGGAGTGGATCACCTGCCCATCAAATACTTCTGGACCTTTACCTGCTGGGAATGTGGGTATGTCGGGCACACCACTGAACATCCCTATGCAAAGAACGACAAAGTCTGCTTTGTGTGTCTGCATAAAGGTAAAAACCAATTTCTGGATTAGACAACAGTACTCTGTATGTAAACATGCATACTCTGTTGTTGTTTGTTTGTAGGCTCAAGTTATTTTTTTAATTCCTAGGTGCATATTTATATTATGGTCTTTTTGGGTTGCCACAACTACAGCATGGGTTGTATGGAGTAAAATAAAGCACTAGACTAGATTTTACCAGCCTAGCTGAGTTCACGCAATTGCGAGGTCCTGTTTGGATCGCCTAGAACTAGGTATTAGTCTAACTCCTCTAAAGTTTAGTCCTATTTGCATACATGGACTATTAGCTACTACTAGTGATTTGTGGTGGATCTAGAAATTCATAGAAGAGGCGGCTAAAGTTCATCTTCAAGCTCTAGTGCTCATTCTTTCTATTTTCTATGTCTATATATAAATTAGGAGAGACTAAAGGAGATACTCCATTGTCACGGAAGCAGAAGGAGGGCGGAGGTGGCGTCCTTGGGTGGGAGAGCTTGAGCCCTGCCTGCCCCACCGCTGGATCCGTCCACGTTAGTGAACTAGTTGTTGTTAGTTAGGGACTAAAAAAATAGTCCACCCATTTAGATGGTTTAGGACTGAACTTTAATTTTGGTATCGAAACTGTCCACAACTGTTGAGTTATGCTGAAAAGATATGAATTTTGTTGGGTTACTTACATATATAAATCCAGATCTGTTCAGGTATATATGTCCATATCTCTATCTTTACACCTAAAAAGACTCTAATGTCATCATCTACCCGGTGATACCAAACTTTGATCACCTTCACGTGTCGGAGTCCGATACGTATCATACTGTACTCAGAGCTCACACGTCCGTGTCCTACCCGGTTATAATACGAATACTATATCCATGTGTCCGTGTCCGATACGAAGTCCTCGGAGCTCATGCGTCCGCGTGAGATTACTGAGATTCAATTTAAAAAATTGTGACTTCAGTGCAACGCACGGGCATATATCTAGTCCATATATATTTACTTATATCCACGTCCATGTCCATGTCCATAGCTAAACGGATATAGATATGCTCACGCAACAACCATTCGATACGAATATTGCTGTCACACATACATGAAAAAATAATTTTCCAAATATGGATATGGACATATATTTGAATTCTTTTCAGAAATAATATCATATCTGTATTCACTACGTAGAAAACGATTTTTAGCAACGGTTCGATTTTTTTTGTAGGGGCGGCTGGTGATGGAGCCGCCCCTACAAATGGGGTCTGATTTGTAGGGGCGGCTCAATCACCAGCCGCCCCTGGAAATGGTATTTGTAGGGGCGGCTGGTGATTGAGCCGCCCCTACAAATGGCCCCGTATTTATAGCACCGATTTGTAGGGGCGGCTCAATCACCAGCCGCCCCTACAAATGCCCCCCAAATAAAACAGATGAATCTCCTTCTTCCTCCTCGGGTCACTCACTCCAACCCGTGAAAAAAATATGAGACCTTGGGCACCTCCCAAAAATTGCTCTACTAAGGGTGAAGGTTTTGGTCTCAAATCCTTTGGTGGAGAGGTTGTAGAAGGTAAGAAAATGCTATTCCAAACTTTTTTTGAAGTTTTCATGGTTGGTTAGTGAGTAATTAGAGTTTTGTTTTTCTCTCTCTTCTATGGTGCTTGAGCTATTTATGAGCAAATTAGACCCAACTTTTAAATGTACTAGGATAAATTAGGGAGGGGAACAAGATCATACCCTTATTTGGTCCATGTTTCTTGATTTTAGTGAACCATTAGTTAGTTTTATGGATGTTTCATATGCATGTGATCTAGATCTAGGGTTTGGTTTTTTTATTAATATCATTTTGTAAATTTATGTTTGATAAAATTGGACTAGAGTTTGTATGAAAGATATTGGGTAAAGTATAATTATTGCTAATTGTTGTCTTTGAAATTGTTTATTGTAATCAATAAATATGTATTTTAATTATTTATGGATAAATGGGCCATTAATTAATTTTTCTCTACCAGGGTGTGTTTGTATGCTTCATGTAATTATATTAGATTTATATTCATATATATCTGAGGTATATACAATTATTCTCAAATAATTATTACTTTGATTCATTTTTATATATATCTGAATAAGTAGTCCTTTAATGTTTGTTTTGTTGTTGTTGTAAAAGATGGAGTACAGGAACTCTTGGATGTATGGTTCGTTAAGGTTCAAGGCAGGTTTCCGTGAAGAGGTGGATAAATTTATTGAAGCTGCAACGAAGAATGCAACGACATTGAAAGACAATAAGGATACAATTATTTGCCCCTGTAAAGATTGCAAGAACCGTATGGCATGGATAGATGTAACTATCATCAGATCACATTTGATTATGCAAGGATTTGTTGAGGACTACACAGTGTGGATTCATCATGGTGAAACGGTTATTGTTAACGACGAGGATGAGGAGGAATACGACGACGAAACCATAGAATCCCTGTCCCAATATTCAGCAGAGCTTGATGCACGAATGGATTTTGAGTTTGGCAATGAACAAGGTGGTGATGCTGGTGGTTGGGATGGTAACGACGAATGTGGTGCCAATAATGATGGTGGAGCATGTGTCGGAGTTGAAGATGATTTAGATGACATGATTCGAACCCTTGGACCAGAGATTTTACTAAATAGCCCAAAAGGTCTAGAAAATTTGGAAAGAGTGACAAAAGCATCGAAGGAGACTGTGTATGGTGTTGAAAAGGGTTGTCCGACACATTGGACATTACTACATTTTGTGCTTGAGCTGCTCATCCTGAAGGCTAAGTACGGCTGGTCAGACTGTAGTTTCAATGATCTATTGCATCTCCTGTCATGGGTGCTGCCACAACCAAACTCAGTTCCCGCCAACACGTACCAAGCGAAGAAGGTCATAAGTCCATTGACAATGGGGGTTGAAAAAATACATGCATGCCCCAACCACTGTATACTTTTTCGTGGCGAAACGTTCAAGTCATTGGATAAATGTCCCCGGTGTGGGGCCAGCCGGTACAAGAACAATGACCTTTACGGTGGGGACGAACCATCCACGAGGAAAAAGAGGAATAAGAAGGGTACAAAAAAGGTGGTACAAGAATCTCAGCCCCCAGAGGACACTCCATTAGGCAACGATGCAAAGCAGAGAAGAATTCCTGCCCTGGTAATGTGGTACCTGCCAGTGACCGACCGCTTGAGACGTATGTTCCTAAACCCTAAAGAAGCCGCACTCATGACATGGTGGGATGATGAGCGCAAGGTGGATGATGATAAGATTGCACACCTGGATGATTGTAGTCAGTGGCAAAGGTTTGATGAGAAGCACAAAGAATTCAGCAATGACCCAAGGAATGTATGGTTTGGCCTGAGCACCGATGGAATGAATCCCTTCAATGAGAGGATGAGCAACCATAGCACATGGCCAGTGATCTTGACCATGTACAACATTCCAACATGGTTGTGTCAAAAGAGAAAGTACCTTCTCCTCACTATTCTTATTTCTGGCCCTAAACAACCAGGCATTGATATAGACGTGTTCCTTGAGCCCTTGATGCAAGAAATGGAGAGGCTATGGAGGCATGGGGAGCAAATGTATGATGCTTTCTGAAAGGAGGACTTCATATGTAGAGCAATAATATTTGTTACTACCAATGATTACCCCGCGCTGTTTGCTTTGTCTGGACAGATCAAAGGGAAGATGGGATGCTTGGTTTGCTTGGATGGTACTACATGGGTGTACTTGGATGCATCCAAGAAGATAGTTTACCTAAGGAACCGACGCTTCTTAAAGACAAGTCACAAGTACCACAGCAAATTGTTCTTTAGATTTTATGACAACGCCCTGGAGATTGAACCCCCTCCGGAGAGACGTCATAACGGAGAGCATGTGTACAGAATGGTGAAAAACATACGCGTCGTCTATGGAAAGAAGAATCCGGATGGGACGAACAGAGATAGAAGCACACCTCTTGTCGAAGGCGTACCTTTCAAGAAACAATCGATCTTCTTTCAGTATCTGCCTTATTGGCCAGACTTGGAGGTCCCCCATGCCATTGACGCTATGCACGTGCAGAAGAATGTCTTTGAGAGTCTCATTGCTACCTTGATGGACACAGGCAAGTCAAAGGAAGGTCTGAAAGCACGGAAAGACATGGTGCAGCTAAACGTGATGCCATAGCTTCACCCGATACCTAAGGCTAATGGAAAATACACTCTACCCACGGCGTGCTTCAACCTAACACTAGACGAGAAGAGAGCTATATGCACTTTCCTAAGGGGGATCAAAGTTCCGACTGGGTTTTCAGCAAATATGAAGAAGCTAGTGTCGATGAAGGACTTGTCAATAACACACTGCAAGGCTCACGATTGCCATGTGATGCTGACAGTGTTTCTACCTATTGCAATTAGGGCTATAAAGCCAGAGTTCTTGAAAATGGCCATCACCCGCATGTGCTACTTATTTTCGAAGATCTCACAGAAGACGATTAGCAAGGAAGAGCTGAGTGACCTACATGAATTTGTGGTGGAGACACAAAACCAACTGGAGATGTGTTTACCTCCTGCTTTTTTTATATAATGCCACATCTCATGATTCACATGGTTCATTAGATACAGGCGCTTGGCCCTTGCTACTTGCATGAAATGTGGTCATATGAGCGGTTCATGTCAGTTTTAAGTCGATACGTGCATAATCGAGCATACCCAGAGGGCTCCATGATAGAGGGTTACAAAGATTGAAGAAGTCGCCGAGAGTCTTGTCAAGAGTACCTAAAAGTACTGAAAAGGGATTGGTAAACCCGATTCTTGTCACAAGGGTAGGCTTTGGTGGGAAAGGGCACCAGTGGTAGAAAAGTGTTCATCGACCATGATTACAAAGAGGTGAGTCGGGCGCATTACAGTGTCTTGCAGAGTACACAACTAATGCAACCGTATATTGATGAACACTTGGCTATCATTATGGCGGAGAGAAATGGTCGTTCGGATGATTGGGTCATGAAACAGCACAAGCAACGACTAACTACATGGTTGAAGGACCAAAACATACCGCCTGAAGAAACCATAGACTCTATTACCATCAGTAGGTTGGCGGAGGGGCCATCGAGACAAGTGACATCTTGGAATGCTTATGACATCAATGGGTACACGTACTATACCCACGCAAAGGATAGTAAATATGTGAACCAAAACAGCGGTGTTCGAATAGAGGCTCTCGATGGATTAGGGCGAAAGATCCAATACTTTGGCATCATTGAAGAGATATGGGAACTTGACTATGGAAGGGATATAACGGTGGCCCTGTTTTGATGCCGCTGGATCAAACAACACCAACTGAACGAGATCGGATTAAGAGTCCTGGACCTCGAGAATCTAGGCTACCAAGATGACCCTTGGGTGCTCGCTTCACGTGTCGCACAAGTTTTCTATATGTATGACCCACAAAGTAACCTCCCCCCGAAGAAGAAGACAAAGCACGTGGTTGCCTCCGGGAAACAGCACATTATTGGAGTTGATGGCGTGGACAATGTTGAAGCTTACAATAACTACGATGAGATGCCGCTATTCACAGACTTTCCTAAGAAGATCAGTGTTGTGGAAAAGAACCTCCCCAAAGACATAATGCCATGGGAACGAAAAGGTGTCAAGGGAAAAGTCGTTACAGCGGGCTAGCTAGTTGTTGAACGTAGAGTGTTTGTGTAAGTGTGTGTTTGTAAGACTTCATTTATGCATGCGTGTGAGACTATATATTTATGTACGTGTGTAAGACTACATATTTTTGTATGTGTGTGAGACTATATTTTATGCATGTGAGACTACCCTATGCAACATCCAGATGACTCTATTTGAACATCCACTCTATTACTACTAAAACTTTATGAAATCACTTAACACTTTATGAAATGAAGAAATGACCAAAATAAAAGTAGGAGATCTTGATGAGTTATACAACTCTTATATTAATCACCTTTACAGCTGAAATCATTTAGTGTTTGAAAATCAGGTTTGAAGCTGTCATTTTCTGAAATTTAAAATTTGAATTGTCACATGAACAAGTGATCAAAATAAAAGTTGTAGACAGTGAGGAGTTCAACAACTTTTATGTTCACGACTTTTATTGTTGAAATCATTTAAGGTTTCAAAATCTTGTTTGAAGTTGCCATTTAGTGAAATTCAAAATTACAACGGTTCAAATTTGGTCAAATGAAAAATGATCAAAATAAAAGTTGTACATATTGATGAGTTGTACAACATTGGTATTCATGAGTTTTTCATCTGACATCATTTACTCTTTCAAAATATTGTTTCAAATTGAAATTGTTTGAATTTTAAAATTTGAATCGTTCAAACAAAGTCACATGACAAGATAACCAAAATAAAAGTTGTACATGTCGATGAGTTATACAACTTTTATGTTTACAACATTTTCATTTTATTTAATTTAAAGTCATAAAATTGTAGTCGAAGTTTTAAAATTCAAATTTATAATTTTTTTTGTTTTCTATATTGTTTTGACTACAATCGTTTATATATATATTTCTTCATATATATATAATAATACAAAATATTATATTTGTGCATATACACAATTGTTTTTATATTACTTTTATTTTGGTCACAATTGTTTTTATAATACAGAATTAACAATTTAAAAAAATAAAAATATATTTCTAGGGGTGGTTGGATCAGGAACCGCCCCTACAAATGCATTTTTAGGGGCGGCTGGATCAGGAACCGCCCCTACAAATGCATTTTTAGGGGCGGCTGGATAAAAACCGCCCCTACAAATCATCCTGTCTATATATACAAGGGCGCACGGGTGTTGTCTTCGTTTGGGCGCTCTCTTCTCCTTCGACGCCGTCAGGCTGCCCCGCCGACGCCGGCCCGCGCCCCTTCCCCTCCGCCGCCGGCCCGCGCCACTTCCCCTCACCCACGCGCCCCATCTCCGCCCCCGCGCACCTGCTCCTTCCCCGCATCCACGCGCCTGCTCCTCCCCGCCCTAGGGTTTCTGACCCCGCCGCCGACGCCCGCTTGCTCCTCGGTGGTTGGCCCTCGCCGACTGGCCGCTTCCCCTCACCCGCGCGCCCCATCTCCGCCCCCGCGCGCCTGCTCCTTCCCCGCACCCGCACGCCTACTCCTCCTCGCCCTAGGGTTTCGACCCCTTGCCGCCGCCTTGCCCGCCCCCCGGTGGTTGGCCCCACCCGGCCGGCCGCTTCCCCTCGCGCCCAAAGCCTCGGCGCCATCTGCGGCGTGGGGCTCGTCAAGCGTTCCAGGCGCCTGCGCTTGATTGGTGCGGCGGCGGCGCCTAACTCGCTTCGTCGAGGTAACTCCAGGATCGGGCTCGGCCTTGATCATCGGCACCTTCGTGCTCGTCTACACACGTCTTCTCCGCCACCGACCGCAAGTGCACGGCGCCATGACTCCCACGTCCCCGTGAGCACCGACCAACGCCACCGCCTCTTCCTTTTTTTTTTCTTTCAGCTTTGTGTCTCGATCTGCTGCTACCGCTTAGTTGAGAGTATACTATTTTGTAGCTTAAAAGTTGGCTTGTTTTAATACTTGGCATCACTGTAAGTTGAGTCCTAAAGCGAGCTTAATTAGAGCTCAAGTCATGCTAGCTAATCACATGCTCAAATCTTGGCAACGTAACTGTGCTCCTTCTATACTAATGAATTTGTCTTGTGGTTTTGTGGAAGGCTAGTCTTGTTCTTGGATGTATTGTAGTTGTTGTGCGAGTACTGGACTGTAGCTTCCATATTTGTCGTTTTAACTATCCAGCTATGTTTGTGTCTGGTCATTGTTGTACCACTTTACTTAAAACAAATACATGCTAAGGCATGTTCTCTAAAAACTTTATAGCACACAATATTAGAAAATAATAGTGGAATATTCATTGATCTGTTATAAGACAAACTACTTTTGACCGGATAATAAACTACACTAAATCCTCAGAGAAATAAAACTGTATGCTATAATTTACCATACAGACCTGAAACAATACTTCATTCTACAACTATGTTTATGAGCAAGAGATATGGATTTTTAAGCCATATAGATTATAGGCAAATTTGTTTGTAATGACATTAACATTCAAAAGGAACACAAAAAACATGGCTACATTGTTTCTTGTAGAGGGTGGCAAGTAAACATGTGCCATAGGGTGGTACAAAATCTGGAACGAGAAGTGTAGCCTTGACAGGATAAACATGCTTCATAGATTTTTTGTACCAATCACATATATTTCCATGTTTTTAGACTGCACCTAGAATGATTAATTAATAGCACTAAATTGAAGAGGAAATGTCATTAGCAGATGCCAATGTCAGTTCCACACTGCTATCACAAGTTTTTACAGATGTATTGATCAAAGCCTTGCTAACCTATTTGCATAATTATTGGTAATTTGCATAATTACTTGGCTTATCGGCTTACCGATAGTACTTGCCTATCGGCTTACTGATAGTACTTGCCTATCGGCTTCCTGCATGGCAGCAGCAGCCCACAGACGTGTTGGTAATAGTCTATTCATGCATTATCTAGTGTGAAGTGAAACTGCATTGGTACTAGTCTATTCATGCATTACCTAGTGTTGTTTTCTGAACTGCATTACAGGGCACTAGTAAGTCTATTCATGCATTGGTACTGAAAATAACTATGCTAAGTGTCTGTAGTGTTGTGTCAGTACTATTAAATTTCTAAAAACTGGATAGTGGTCATTTTAGCTAAGTGTCAGTGCTCATTTCAGTTAAGTTTCAGTGCTCATTTTAGTTAATTTTCAGTGCTCATTTCAGTTCAGTTTTAGTGCTCATTTCAGTTTAGTTTTAGTGCTCATTTCAGTTTCAATTTCAGTGCTATTTTCTGAATGTGAACTACTTGATGCTGTGATCTACCTAATGTTGTGATCATTTCAGTTAAATTCCAGTTACCTGATACCTGAATGCTACTGCCTAATACCTGATACCTGAATGCTACCTGATGTGAGAGTTATCTAAATGCCTACAGTCATTCCACTGTTGTTTTTCATGAACTGAATGCTAGTGCGTGTGAGTGTCTATAATCAGCATTTAGAGCAACTAAATGTACATGTGCATTGATTAGTTACTGAGCTTCATTGGGAATAAGCAACTAAATATACTCTAACCAGGCAATATTGTGGCAAGATCAAGGCAAAATAATTCAAATTATTACGCAATTTTTACATCATTCTTCTATAATCTTTCTTTGTTTTTTCTGTTCTTAGATTGCAGGTTAGTTTCGCTTTCTCTGCTTTTCCCAATGATATTAAACTACTTTCCATTGCTAAACAAGTTGTAACCACATCTAGTGCACCTGCTACTACTATAGCCACTACTAGCTACAGTTGGGCAGTATCGGGCTAAGATCGGCCACTATAAGAAATTAATTGTGTTGGTTGTAATGTGCTTGCATTGGGGGCTAGTTTGGGCAGAGGCACACACAGCTTGTGTCAAACTTGTCCCTCCCTTTTGTGACTTCGAGAAAAAGGAATGAGGCCACTTTGCATATGTCGCTTTTTCGATGCTCACCTCGCCTGTTGTCTGTTGAGACTTGAGAGACTTCTCTCATCGCTGCTGGAGTAGTTCCAGCATGCAGATGCAGGAAGTGATGTCTCTACCACTGCTAGTTTTTTCTCAGTTCAGTCTATTTGTCTACAGCTTGCATCCAGTTATCTCTATTTCATATAATTTATGTATTACGTTTTTTTTTGTTTTATCATGATGTCTTGGTTTCCTGTTTGGTGATTTTGAGTATTAGAAATGTGGTTAGCATGAGCGAAATCATTGATTTGCCCATGTACTAGTGGCTGCTGGCTGCTGGTTGGTCTCCTACAACTCCTATTACTACTACTTGCTACTCCTACTACTACTCTACTACTATACTCTCCTCTACTCCACTCTACTCCTCTCCTCTCCTAAGCAGCTTTTGCTACTTCTACTAGTACTCTACTACTTCCATAATACTACTGTTTACTACTTCTACTTCTGTCTTCTATCAACTACTTGTACTTCTGTCAACTAATTCTACTACTTCCCTACTACTACTGTCTACTACTTCTGATTGTCCAATCTTGCCTATTAGGTTCAGAAGATATTAAGCATATGATGTTCATGTGTGATCGAGCAAAGTCAGTATGGCAGCTGTTGCTTTTTTGGGAAGCAGCACCTGCTTTTTTTTTTGCCAAATCTCCCCTCTCCTCTATTTTTGCTGCCTTTCCTATCCTCTATGTTTGGGAAGCAGCAGCTGCTTTTTTTTACACCTTTTCCTCTATGTTTGTTAAGCAGCTGTTGCTTTTTTTTGCCAAATCTCCCCTCTCCTCTCCTCTCCTTTGTTTTGCCGATGATGAAATTGTCCAAGTCCATACATTATATGGAATATGAGCTGATGATCAAGAACTTGTGAGGAACTTGGCATCATTAGCAGCCGCCCCTACATTACCTTCTCCTCTCTTCTCTGTTATGATGCCTTGATGCTCCAAGTTCAAGATCAGATGATGATTGACATATTTCTGAGGCCTCTACCACTGCTACTTCTCGTTTTTTATATTGTTGTTTTATAGGACTACTTTGGTTTATAGACCTTTTTGATTTCTTATACCTTCTCGCGTACCTAAAGCACACTTTCTTGCATCTTTTAGAACAAAGCGCGAAATAATGTCATGGACAACAGACAGTGCAGCTCGATGCCCCGAGCATGATGAGCAGCCAACCCTTGAGGAGCAAGCACTAGAGGACCAGCTTACTCAGGAATAGTTCGATAACGAGGTAGAAAAGGATCTAGAAGTAATGCTTACTCAGGAGGAGTGTGATGAGGAGGAAGGCCCCGAAGGAGAGGCTGCTGAAGGCGAAGAAGAATAGGATGATGAGTCAAAAGAGGGATATGAAAGTCCCGAGGATCCTTTCCCACCTGAAGCAAGAAGGAGGCCAACAGAGGAAGATTTGGACAAGGATTTTGACCCGAACGAGGAGGTAGGGAAGAAGCCTTAGCATGTAAATTTTGCTAAAGCTTTGGCTGTGTTACCTCAGCTAACACTTTGACCTGTCCTATATATAGGTCCCTCCTGAAACTCAGAAAAGACGACGTCGACGTCCGCGACATCTCGCTGGACAAGACGGAGTAGAGGAAAGGAGAGCAGAGGCAACAACCACAGAGACGGATCACGATGGCTCTGCTCCACAAACTCAAGACACAACCATGACTACCAAGCCTAAGAGGAAACGAGGGGATAGAAAAGGAAATCTATATCCAGATAAGGCTTGCTATGTGATAACGGAGGTTGGGCCAGGAGGGGAGATCCTTGAGCCGAAGGAATTAAAAGGACGATTCCGTAATGCGATCGGGCCCTAGTAAGAGATAAATTGAACCCAGCAATCCCTAACTGGAAAGAGGTACCAGAGAACATAAAGAATGCACTATGGGATAGGCATCTGAAGGTCAATTTTAGATTTCCGGAGGGTGAGCACGAATTGGTAAAAAAATGCTATCAGGATGATGGGAGAGTCATTTCAACGTTGGAGGTCAGAGCTCAACACGAAGTATATCCAAAAGGGGTTAACTCCCTTCAACGAGTTTGACAAAATAACTCCTAGTCAATGGGAGGAGCTCGTGGCTCAGAAGACTTCAGCGGAGGCATTGGAGCTCAGTGCCCGTAACACCGAGCTGGAGAAGAGGAACAAACACCACCATCATCTAGGCCCCGGTGGCTACTATGCCAAGGAAGAGCAATTTAGGAAGATAGATGAAGAGGCCACAGCTGCTGGGAATATCGATGTGATGAACTTGAAGGTACGCTCAAGGAACTGGATATATGCGAGGAGTACAGAACCATCCGGCAGTAATCTTAAGTTTGATAAGCCAGAGACCCAAGAGGCGGTATCAAGGATACTAAAATATGCTGAAGACAAAGAGATGGGCTCATTCAATCCTTCCAGAGAGAGGGATGAGCTTAGCCTTGGCTTGGGAAACAAGGAGCACACAGGCCGCACCAGGGGGCTAGGGAAAAGGATGACCTGGAAGCAAGGATTCGAAGAGGACAGGCACATGTACAAGAAACATGGCCGAGACCGGGAGACTAGTCTCGAGCTCCAAGTGAAGGCTCTAGTTGCGAAGGCACTGGAGGAGCAAGGAATGCCTACGGAGCCATGTATATTAGTGACGCCACCGGGAGAACTGGCATTAGTTGGCAGCCCTCCGAAAGTTCCTAGCAGCCAAGGTTCCACTGCAGCCACAACCCCAGTCGATCTCATACGGGAACCTACTAGTTGCACCTTGGTGTTTCTCAGTGGCCGGCATAACACTTTGATGGAGGTGGCAACGGGTGTGGCACATCCTCCCGGTGGCTTACACCACAATAATAAGATACCGTCGGAATACACTAGGGTCGAGGTGCATACAGTGAAGCCCGAGTTCATGCAGTGGAGGATAGACTATGCAACTCCCGAGGGCTGGTGTTACTCGGAGATGTTATGGGGCAGTTCATCCTCTAGCACAAACAGGACATTATATTGACTGCTTCTTCGTCGCCTCCCCCTCTTCCAAATTTGGAGCGAGTTGTTGAGGCCGGGGAGATATTTTCACCGTCTTGTGACCCCCACATTCCTGAGATGCCACATTCTTCCCCGTCTCCTATCGAGCATGTGCCTGATAAGATGCCACAACCTTCTCCAGCTCGTACCGGGCAAGTGCAGCATGAGATGCCACAGTCTTCTCAACAAGCACAACTGATACATGAACAACGAGTGCCTCCTGAAGAAGGTGATGCACAAGAAGATGAGGACGTGCCTGAATGGGAACTTCGAAAGAAGATTCCAATCAACATAAGGCCAGTTTATGTTCCGATCAAAGACGTCTCGTCGGTGTCCAAGTGGTATTCCCATGATCAGTTCAAGCCTGAAAACCAAGTTAAAAAGTCCCATCACGGGGTTCTGAGGAGGCCGTCAGTAGCAAACTCCACCAAATTGCAAAGCAGTATCCAAATGTTGATGCCATCGAATGGTCAAAGGATTGCCCGAAAAAATATGAAAGAGGCAAGCCCTTCCTACCAAACCGGGACATCCAGCGCCTACCACTTGGAATGAGAAGGTTCCATGATTGGTACTTGCGTGTTCTCCCAACGAGCATAGATATCATACAAACATGCTTTCCCACCGGCACATTTGGAAGCCCAGCCGGGAAAATTGTCTTTGACTTCAATGACATGCACACATGCTTTCACCTGGGAGAAATGGAGATGAATCTAATTCGCACATGGTGCCTGTAAGTCCTTGTCCTCCCGATATGATATGAATGTAATCTTTGAATTATGTTGTAACTAACCCACGCCGTGATTTGTAGAATGCAAGTGCACATTGTCAAACAAATGCCAAGTGTGAAAGCCGGGTATGTAGACCCTCAAGCTATAGCCCAAACAAATTTTAATTACCCTAAACGGTGGACACTGGATGCCAAAGAGCTAGCAGCTGCAAAGACTCTTCGGGAGAAAGAGCGCATCCGTAGTGCGAAGCTAAGGGAAGAGTCCCTTAAAGTTGCGGCATACATTGCCTTGGCTTTCAAAAATCTCCAACACCACTCTACTATATGGCTACCATACAACTTCGAGTAAGCTCAACTCTATACTTAAAGCTTTGTTCGATATATTTCATTCGATGCAAAAGGGCTTATCTAGTTCTATGATTAAATCCATGCAGCAACCACTGGATTTGTATAGCCGTCGATGTCGGGAGGAGCATGGCATGGGTCTTTGATTCATTAGATAAGGACACGGTGACATACAAAGACTTCATATCGATTCTCAAGACGTATACATATCGACAATCCTCATTAGCTTATATGTTTGTATACACACTTGTAACGTTCACTTTTGGATACTAACAAGTTGTATTTGCTAAAATAATTTGAACAGGGCATTTAGGTTCTATGTCACTAATCATCATGGAATGCATGATCCAGCAAGGAAGGAAAAGCTGTCTATAAAAACACTATGTGCGGTAAGTGTAACTTACTTCTTCAGTACTCCGTTATATGGTTGTCAAAAGCATTACTAAACATTTTCATATGCAAAACACACAGTGCCCCAAGCAGAAGCCTGAGAGCGTACATTGTGGATACTATATATGTTCTATCATGGGTAACACCGGTGCCTACAGGAGACACCCTTTAAGGGTAAGTTTGAACCTCTTCACCCATAGTATAAAAACTTCGTAAATGGTATGAAATACTAAACTGAAACTTGTTTTCTTGTAGTGGAGAGAAGAGAAAGGAATGAAAAGAAACCCATACAAGGATGATCAACTCTTAGAGCTCGTCGGCGACCTTTGCAACTTCATATTGAACCAGATTGTACACGTCAGAGGCGCCTACCATGACCGAGAGTCTGAGTTAGGTACAAATCCTCAGTACCAACACCTTCGTGAGACAGAAAGGCTAGCTCTAGGACGTTGATAACAATGTGTGTGGAGTTTGTTTATTTAATGATGGATTGTATATATTCATGTGAATTGGACTTGTAATTATAGTTTATAGAATACTCTTATATTTGTAGTCGCGGTCGCGGGGTGTTCGGCAACGCGAACGCTGGTCACGGGGCGTTCGGCAACGCGAACGCGGTTCGGAACGTTGGTTGTGGGACGTTCGGCAAAGCGATTTTGAATTGAAAATTTGATTTTTTTTTTTTGCGGGAAAACGTACTGTAGGGTCGGCTGTTACTACAGCCGCCCCTACAAATCGATTTGTAGGGGCGGCTGGTGTTTCTAGCCGCCCCTACAAATTGATTTGTAGGGACGGCTGGTAATAAGAGCCGCCCCTACAAATAGATTTGTAGGGACGGCCTGGGAACCGCCCCTACAAATGCATGATTTATAGAGACCCTTGCGTAGGGGCGGCTGGGTAAACCGCCCCTACAAATGGTCTACAACCGCCCCTAGAAATGCTTTTTGACGTAGTGATTATTTATAGAAATACTTTTCCTTCAAAATATAAATGTGAGTAAAATATAGTTATGTTGCTTTTCTTGTTATCTAGCTCGGTTCATCCTTTTGAGTTTTGACCATGTCAATTTTTTTATTGTTTGATAGTGTACCGCATGTACATATATTTTAGCGAAAAAAAAAGAGTACGGAGCTGCGTCATTTGTATCTCGGGCACAACACGAATGCATGCTAGCTCACCTCCACGTGGCCGTCGGCGTCGGCCACCGACAGCCGCCACTCGCCGGCGCCGGAGCCGAACGCCTGGCCGTTCCCAGCCCACTCCTCCCACGCGGCCATGGCCTGCTCGCCGACGCCGTGCTACTCCATGCCGACCACCCGGTGGCCGAAGCGGACGCAGCTGAGCTTGCCGAAGTGGCGCGCGTACGCGTCGAGGTACGCCGCCACCTGGCGGTGGCTCGGGAACTCCTCCGTCACGCTCTCCGGCCACGGGAAGTCGGAGTACTGGTACATGGACCGCGGCGTCTGGAGCTTGGTGCTGGCCATGGCGCGCGCCCACACGCCGCCGAGCATGGTGTCGGCCTCGAAGACGGTCGGCTGGCAGCCGAGCTCCAGGAGGTGCTTGCACACCGTGAGGCCGCTGACGCCTGCTCCGACGATGACCACCCGCTTCTTCTCCATGCCTGCCGCTGCCGGCGGTGTGATGCTTGGCTTGGGTGTGCAGCTAGCGCGCGTGAGGTGAGAAGCGGAAGCTGGCTGGCTGTGACGATGAACCTGATGAGTGATCAGGTGGCATCTTATAGGAGGTCGGTCCGATCGAGTTGTCATGTTTTTTTTAAAAAAAAAATGAAATGAGAAATGCACGATTGCGTGAAGGTGATTAATTTTAATTTGTTTATGGCGCACGATTTGAAAGATGAAGTTTCTTGTGTTGGACAGATTGTAGTAGCTGGAGGTTCCTGATAGGGTATGAGAAAGTATTATTCCATCTGGCTATCATGCTGAGCAACACTACTATATCCACAATTCTTTTCCCAGGCGGTCAAAATAGGTTTTCCCAGGTGGGCATATGTCCGCCTCGTTCAAATCGTCAGGTGGCAAAAAAGCCTGTCAGCATAAATGGGGTTAACCGAGACGGGCATTTTTGTCCGTCTACGTAAATGATTTCAGAAAAATAAAAAAAGCTCACCAGCATGCTCACCAGAGATCTCGGCACGCCGTAGCCAGATCCGCCCCCGGCGACGTTGCTGTTGCCGGATGTGGCCCCCCTGCGCTCGCCGCCGCCGATGTGGGAAGAGTGAGGGATCGAGATGAAGAGGTGGAGAGAGAGAGAGGGAGGGAGATGGGGAGAGCTGTATCTGCCCCACTGGTGCCGCCGACGCTGTCCACCGGATCTGGAAGGGACGAAACAAAATTGAGGTGCTGAAAGGTCCTTGTTTGGTTTTGGTAATTGAGTGACAACCTAGGTGAACTAATATGTGTTTATATCGAGATACACAGGTGATTAGTCCACAGATACACTAGTGTGAGCAACCTATGCCATAGAGGTAGAAATGGCTTGGATATGTTGAAATGCTCACACATGTGATGAAGGAGCTTATTGCATGTGACACATGACATGGAGTCATGTGGCTAGGTGAAGAAGATCAAGACAAGGCTTGGCCTGATGGACCGGTTGCAAGTGTGAAGGGCTAGTCGGAGGCTTTGGAGCGACGCACTGCACCGGAGAAGCTTGAGCAAGGACTTGGCACCGATGGAAGGGCAACAGTGAAGAGCAAATGATGTTGAGATCGATGAACCAAAGGTCACATGATGAAATGAATTGGATCATATCATTTGTTTATGGAGGTTAGTGCTTGTGTGGCATCAACATTGGAGGAAATGGAATGCGCAAGGCAAAGGTATATCTTGTAGGACATTTCATTTCACTAGTCAAAGGTTGTGTAGAGAAGTGCATGACCAAGTTTAGGATAGATGGTCGTACGATCAAGAGGGGTAAACTTGTTTGCATATTGGTCATCTAGTGCAACTTGAGTGTTCTAACTTTGCATGCAATGCTAGGATCGAGTGGCGTGGAAAAAGCACGTGAAAATCCTTTGAAAAATGTTTGTGAAAAGCTAACACATGTGCATAAGGTGGTGTTACACTTGGTAGTGTTGGCATATTTGCAAAGGGTAGAAAGAAAGAAGCAAGGAGGTGTTTTCTGTAGGCGTCTAACCCCACGCGTAGATGATCCGACGCTACACGTAGGTCGGTCCGACGCCATGCATAGACAGAGGAGCATCAGACCCTACGCGTAATGGTCTGACGCTATGCGTAGGACCTGTTCAGACCGGTCTGGACCTTTCTGGACACGTTCTGTTGAGCGTCGGATCCTAAATTTAATGGTCTGAAGCAATGCTAGGACCTGGTCCGACTGATCTGGAGCTCTCTAGATGCTCTCTGTTGGACATCGGACTGTACGCGTGGATGATCTGACGGGTGCCGGACCGTACGCATAGAGGGCGCATGCGATTTAGCCGTTGGACACCAACGGTCGCCTTCAAACGGCTAGTACATGTGGCGTGATCTAAGACCATCGGACCCTAACAAAATGGTCCGACGCTACGCGTGGGACGGTCCAACACTACACGTAGAATGAGCAGTTTTTGCCAAACGACTAGTTTAGCTCTTGGGGCTATAAAAGGAAGTAGTGGTCGGCCTTGGCTGGTGCTTGGCACCCTTGGGACTTAGTGCCCATGCTTGGGGAAGGATCCTAAACAAAGTTCTATCAGCTACACCAAAGTGAATAGGGCCATCACCGAAATAGACAAAGAGTACCAAATCTCAACTGAGTATGAAAGGTATGCTTCTGGCAACCATAGTCATAGTAGAACATGTGCAAGAGATGCTAGCTGTGAGGGAGGTGATCCCGCACCTGTCAGACTAACACAGGTGTCACCCCCTTGACCAACCCGCGCCAATCCCAACCGACATGAGGCCCCTCAGGAGAATGTTATCTACATCTCCTCTTCAAGATCATTTTAACGGTCGAGTTCCACAAAACCATCCAAATGGCATACCAACATGTAACACAAATATTATGCCATCACACTAGGGAATTTGAGTTAACTAATCAACTTTACTTGATAACAAATAACAACGGGATAATGGTACACAAATGTTTCTTAATTAACCTTGTACGGTTCATCTCCATTTTAATCTCACTAAAAGTAATTATCAGGGTTAACATACAGCTCATCCTGGAATCACCCATTCCAAGGTCTACTAATCATCGGCGGAGTGAGCTTGGCTCAGGTCAACCAAATCGAAGATACCAGCAAAACAACTTAACGGCAGCACCGTGAGTACATTGCATACTCGCAGGGCTTAATTCCAACATAGAATATTTGGTGGATGCAGGGATTTATCAGACATTTGTATATTTGCAGAAAAGTGATGGCGTTTATTAAAGAATGACATGCTCATGAATTGGATTTAATTTATCTAGTCACGGTAACTCTATGCATGGTAATAATAAATCCATAAAGTTTAAGTGATTACAATATAATCCAACTCATCATTAATTCCACATTCTCTCTACAATGGGTATAGAAGTAAGAACAACCGAAGGTTCCGTCTCGAGGGACTTTAGGCTTTCAAGTGAACTCTGTAGAGGTGTACAACTGTACCCACACAGAAGAACGAGACTAACCACCATACCCATGCGCAAGGGTAAGGGTTGCCTCACGTCTCTAACCTTTCCCTAATCTAGGCCGAATATCCACAAAAGCATTGATAAGTTCCCGGGTAATGCTACCATCATCTACCCGACGCCACCCTCGTGTCAGTTTCACGGATAGGCAAGTCGCAATTAGTTACTTGGCTTGTCGCCCCCATTTGCGACATGTGGTATGTACTTGTGGTTACTCGGACTCACTACCCCAATGAACAATCCTTAATTACTCCACGAGTTACATCACCTGGGATCCAACACCCACCGTGACCATACCCGTCGCATGAATAGAGATTTTCGATTGATCATCAAGATTATAATTCAACTTATGATTGGTTCTTAATCATGAAATGCAAACTCATAATGAAACAAATAGGGTTCCTAATAGTGGGGTGCCTGCCTGGTCATGCCGTTCAAATAATCGAAGCTGACAATGATGACTTATACACATTCCTCATGTCCATAAAGAGTCCTAAGAGAGATGATAAACGGAATTGGAGATAATTGATAGGGAGATGGAGATAAAGATTGAGACTTTGATTTGGAACATGGGAAGAGGCATCCAAACTTGGCTCTACTATTGAACTATTTATTACCTAGTTAGTATTAGTATTGTTGACCTCTTGGGTAAGTTTCTAATCAACATGACATCCTCTATCATCATGATGGACTCTCCCCTGTATGCGGCGGAGACTCTGCTGGATTGGACTCAAGGGTTACTTAGTTCAGGTTTGGTTCAGTTAGGGTCCAAGAAGAAGAATTAAAAGAAATCCAAGGGATGCATGGGTGATTGAGCTAGGTGAAGATCTCTTGAACTTACTCTACATATGATAGAACCACCACCAGCAAGAAATCTTCAATCTTGCACCAAAAACCACAAATTAGGTCTTTGGAGAAAAAATCTAAAAAATGAGAGATACTTCTCTTGAGCTAACCATAGATGAAGTTGAAGATGTTGAAGAAGTCCATCAGATGATGCTGGTGCTTCTCTTCTTCTTCTCCTATTCCTTCTCCAATCCATTCTCCAATCCTTTCTCTCTCTAGTTCTTGGGTTCATCCTTATTCTTGAGTGTAGAGACAGATGGAGGGGTGTGAAGCAAATGAATGAGTGAGTGAGAGTGGGGGTGAAGTGGAGTGGCTTCAGCCGATGAAGGGTTCCAACTCGTGCTGACAAGTGGGTCCAAGCAATGCAAATGAAAAACAGCTCATTTTCCACTTACCTTCATTGTTCTGCAATCTGTCGGACGGTCCAGTAGCTCTAGCGGACTATCCGGTGGCTCCCTATCTTTGCTTGATGGGTGCTCTAGATGCATGCACCGACAAGGGAGGCTGAGTTAGTTATGGATGCATGCTCCATTGACTATATACCTCCGGATGCATGCATGCACCAATGGGGCGCTCCGGATGCATCCCATTCCCATTACATAATCATTTAGGACTATACACATGCAATTTCCTACAAGAAATATTATGGCATACAACATTTGACAAGGAAATTTACATATTCCAACATGTCAGCATGGAGGCAGGATGGACATATATAGGCCATATATTAAGCACACTTTGACTCACCAAAGCATTCACCAACCATCGTGGAGGAGGAGGAGGAGAAGAAGAAGGAGGAGGAGGAGGAGGAGGAGGAGAAGGAGGAGAAGAAGGAGAAGGAGGAGAAGGAGGAGGAGGAGGAGAAGAGCTAAACTATATCCAAGCTATAGCCCAGGAGCCATCAAGGAGGAGGCCCGCGAGGGTCGAGGTGGTTGATCAACGTGAAGACCAAGGCAAGCCAAGAACATCCAAGATAGGCGTATCTGGACGGTAGTTAGGATCTATTTGTTGTGCATTCCATGTAACAAACTAGGAATCCAAACTGTTAGCCCAATCGCCCTCATTGTAACCCTACCACCAATGCCTATATAAAAAGAGGGTAGGGACCTCGTGATCGGAATCCAACTCATCTCATTCCAATCTACTAAGTAGCTAGAAGCATCAGCCCCTGTATAAGCATGCGAATACAAGAAGAGTAGCATCACCACAAGACTAGGGTTTTATGCGCACCACGGCCTGAACCAGTATAAATCAATGTGTCTCATATGCTACCATCTGATTCCATCTACGCGATCACTAGGCATTGACAGAGCTAATTCATCTGACAACTATGCACTTACCAACTATATATTATTACGATATACGTGTGGATGAGGACCGGAGTCGTCCACTAGTGGAGAAATGAGATCTAGTCCCGGTTGGGAACTAGCTCTACTCCCGGTTTCCCAACCGGGACTAGAAATTCGGGACTAAAGGATGGGACCTTTAGTCCCGGGCACATAACCGGGACTAAAGGTCCATCCACAGGAGAAAAAATAAACAAAATACTAGGGATACCTCTCTTGCGGTGTATGAGATTCGAACCCAGGACCTCTCTCCTCGCGCATAAACTCCTTACCAACTTAGCTATACACCACATGTGATAGAGTCCTGGACACTCTCCTTTTGAATTGACCCATGGGGTACCTTTAGTCCCGGGTGAAAGACCTTTAATCTGGGTTGGTGATACCAACCGGCACTAAAAAGGTCACCCTTTAGTCCGGGTTGGTAACCGGGACTAAAAGGTTGACCTTTAGTTCCGGTTTTAGGCTCCAACCGGGACTAAAGGTGGCATGCTGCGAAAGCCTACCAGGACAGGAGCCTTTAGTTCTGGTTGGTAGCTCCAACCGGGACTAATTCTCCCTCTACTCCTGGACGTAAAAAATATCGAGACTAAAGCCCAAAATCAAAGTAGATGAAAGGTCATTTCTCTACTAGTGGTCTAAACAGCATGTGTGGCTAGACACTCCTGTCTCTAAAAACTAACTTGCATTGATTGAGCATCTATTTATCTATCTAGCCAGATTGAGCATCTGGTCATCCATGCATGTTGGGGTACATGTGTATCGATGCATGTGAACCACCACCAATCAAAGAATATATTCGTGGACAGGTTGGTCTTATATCTAATTAACTCCATAGTTATGGCATGCATGCATGGGTTCTTTTTCCCTGCCTTTGGTTTGTTTTCTTCTTCTTTTTTGAACATTTGGTTTGTTTTCTTTGTGCATATATACTCATCACTCATTCTTAGCGTAAATAAAGTGTAGGAAAGGTATATATGCAAAGATTGTATATATGTGACCAAAATGAGAGAGGAGGAGGTGGATCGCTAGTGCCATGTGGGTACGGTCACCTCGCACGTTGTTGTGGGCAGCCACTGCATCCTAATGGCGGGGCTGCGCTACAGATCGTCATAAAAAGTGTTATGTAATAGTTTCTTAGTAACGCCGGTGGGCACTTTTGGCTCCTAAAGGGCTAGCGCTCCAAGGCTATCACTAGTAGAGAACAGACCTTTGATCCTCGGCTAAAATGGGCTCTAGTCCTCGCATTTTTTGCGCCCGGGACTAGAGATATCTTTAGTCCTGGTTGGTGGCTCCAACCGGGAATAAAGGTCCCTGCCCAACGGCTACTGCGCTAGACAGAGGTGGCAGGGACCTTTAGTCCCGGTTGGAGCCACCAACCGGGACTAAAGGTAGACTTTTACTCGTGGTGACAAGTGGGTCCAAGAAATGCAAATGGAAAACGGCTCATTTTCCACTTACCTTAATTGTTCTGCAATCTGTCGGACGGTCCAGTAGCTCTAGTGGACTATCCGGTGGCTCCCTGTCTTTACTTGATGGGTGCTCCAGATGCATGCACTGACAAGGGAGGCTGAGTTAGTTATGGATGCATGCTCCATTGACTATATACCTCCGGATGCATGCATGCACCAATGGGGCGCTCCGGATGTATCCCATTCCCATTACATAATCATTTAGGACTATACACATGCAATTTCCTACAAGAAATATTATGGCATACAACATTTGACATGGAAATTTACATATTCCAACATGTCAGCATGGAGGCAGGATGGACATATATAGGCCATATATTAAGCACACTTTGACTCACCAAAGCATTCACCAACCATCGTGGAGGAGGAGGAGGAGAAGAAGAAGGAGAAGGAGGAGGAGGAGAAGGAGAAGGAGGAGAAGAAGGAGAAGGAGGAGAAGGAGGAGGAGGAGGAGAAGAGCTAAACTATATCCAAGCTACAGCCCAGGAGCCATCAAGGAGGAGGCCCGCGAGGGTCGAGGTGGTTGATCAACGTGAAGACCAAGGCAAGCCAAGAACATCCAAGATAGGCGTATCTGGACGGTAGTTAGGATCTATCTGTTGTGCATTCCATGTAACAAACTAGGAATCCAATCTATTAGCCCAATCGCCCTCATTGTAACCCTACCACCAATGCCTATATAAAAAGAGGGTAGGGACCTCGTGATCGGGATCCAACTCATCTCATTCCAATCTACTAAGTAGCTAGAAGCATCAGCCCCTGTATAAGCATACGAATACAAGAAGAGTAGCATCACCACAGGACTATGGTTTTACGCGCACCACGGCCTGAACCAGTATAAATCATTGTGTCTCATATGCTACCATCTGATTCCATCTACGCGATCACTAGGCATTGACAGAGCTAATTCATCTGACAACTATACACTTACCAACTATATATTATTACGATATACGTGTGGATGAGGATCAGAGTCGTCTAAACAGCATGCGTGGCTAAACACTCTTGTCTCTGAAAACTAACTTGCATTGGTTGAGCATCAACACTCCTGTCTCTGAAAACTTACTTGCATTGGTTGAGCATCTATTTATCTATCTAGCCAGATTGAGCATCTGGTCATCCATGCATGTTGGGGTACATGTGTATCGATGCATGTGAACCACCAGCCAGTCAAGAATATATTCGTGGACAGGTTGGTCTTATATCTAATTAACTCCATAGTTATGGCATGCATGCATGGGTTCTTTTTCCTGTCTTTGGTTTGTTTTCTTCTTCTTTTTTGAACATTTGGTTTGTTTTCTTTGTGCATATATACTCATCACTCGTTCTTAGCATAAACAGTGTAGGAAAGGTATATATGCATAGATTGTAAATATGTGAGCAAAATGAGAGAGGAGGAGGTGGATCGCTGGTGCCAGGTGGGGTACAGTCACCTCGCCGCATTGTGGGCACCCGCTGCATCCTAATGGTGGGCTGCGTTCTGTATCATCGCAAAAAGTGTTATGTAATAGTTTCTTAGTAGCGCCCGTGGGCACTTTTGGCTCCTAAAGGGCTAGCGCGCTCCAAGGCTATGGTGTGCTGCTCACATTCTTGGCCAAGCAGGGCTAATTGTTAGTCAAAGGTAACAAATTTTGAATTTCGAAATACGTGCATGCCTTATATTCGGGGACGGAGAGAGCAACTTAAAAAGACAAGGTTCTTGATGACGGAAATTACATATAGTGAGTGGAAACTGGAAAGATGATGAGTTGGGTGATGGAAGTGCCATCAGTACGTGATCGAGGCCCATCCATAGTCAACTCCAACGACTGCGACGTCGTGTGCCGATATATATCGTGTTATGAGTGCCACTGTGCAGCGTCGTAGCGACGGTGCATCAGTGTCATCAGTAATGAGCGAGCCTGTCGTGTATACCTTTGTGATGAAGTACGCGAGCAAATTCGCAGTTATTTGAATGGATGCAGAATATTCCACTGGAACTGCAAGTGTGTTCCCATAGTTAATCCCGTCCACCCCCCTTGTCTGAATCTAGCTAGGTGCTGGGATGGCGTGCGTGGGTGCGACCTTTCATTCAAGTCGATCGATATCACCACGTACTGTGTCTGTATCTGCGGTGCGACTTGAGGCGCCGTAACTGCTGTTGCCTCCTTGCAGGATTCAGAGGCAGGCTCCAGTCCAGTAGTGCAAGCTTGACAAGCCGTTGGTACTTGCAAGTTGCAAACATATGCATATGCATGTGGACATGGACGACGACGACCACGGCAGCAGCACCGCAATTAATATAATCAAGGATGAAGGATGGCAGCTGCTAAGGATGGAAAATGGAAATAGATATCCAAATTATCTGATATCCGTATCCGCTAAAACTTGTAATATGAATATCCATATTCGTATCTGTTTATAATGTGGTAACTAAATGGATATATCCGAATTCGTTGCAGGATTTAGAGGCAGGCTCCACTCTTGTAGTGCAAGTCGGACAAGCCGTTGGTACTTGCAAGTTGCAATTAAAGATATATGGCGCGCCGAGTCAGCGGCCTCCCAGAGTGTCCACGTACGTTCTATTTAGTTGGTGCGGTAGATAGAAATTCCACGGCTCACATGAAGCGCGTCACAGCCAGGCTTCCTCCATGCATTCGGCAGTGGATAGAGAAAGCAGGTGGACGCATTCAATGTGTCTGCATTACTCCTACCAATTTTGACACAAA
Source organism: Miscanthus lutarioriparius (assembly GCA_904845875.1). Classification (NCBI taxonomy): domain Eukaryota; kingdom Viridiplantae; phylum Streptophyta; class Magnoliopsida; order Poales; family Poaceae; genus Miscanthus; species Miscanthus lutarioriparius. The sequence continues at coordinate 57,871 of CAJGYO010000840.1, read as the reverse complement.
CATTATTAATAGAAGGTACAATTTGCCTTTGCATTACCAACCCAGGAGAAAGAACAGAGAACACATACTTCTTCTGATATAAACCGAAGATGCCACTGCAGGGTAAATGAGAAATTTTACAATGGTTGAAAAAAATATGGACCATCCATGAGCTAGATCGAACCGTGTAAAAATAGGAGGTACCGGTGTAAAAGTACTCGGTACTAACAAAATAGTGGCGATAGTACCAAAATAGGTAGGACCAGTACCGAAAAAGGGGGTCAGTTTCGAAATTATATAGATTTTTTTTCGGAATCACCACAGCCAAGCGCCTGTCAACAGCAGTGCCGCCCGCAGCGGAAGTAACCCGGCCGCATGTGCCGTGCTTCATCCCGGCAGGGTCGACATGTACTTACAAGCTAAGCTGCGCCTCTTCCTCAAGCAGAAGGACGCCAAGGTGACGCCCATGTCGGAAGACCTGCCGCAGCTCGTGGGCCATGCCGCCCGGCCGCCAGCATGCGGACACGCACACGTCGGTGACCGCGGGAACGCGCGCTCCGCGAAGCACAAAAGCTCCACGCATGCGCAACACTCCGACAGAACAAAAGCTCTGCTTCCTAGAGCTCCGGCAGAACGCAAGCGCAGCACCGTCACCGTGACAGTATGCGCAGTTTGTCCAAAAGCTCAGCTTCTTAGAGCCGCTCGCGAATCGGAAGAAAAATGACATTGCCTGTGAATCGGCCTCCTGAAGAAGGCTGGCTCCGAGCGAAAAGCAGCAGCTGCATGGCGCGCGCTGAGGCGAGAGAAACAGTCAAACAGAAAAGAAAGAGCCCTCGTGAGATGACGGATATACCCCCTATAATAAAAATTACATTTAATACATAATCTTCGTAAAACAATTGCTTGCAAAATAGGAAAAGCGAAAGTACCTGAAAGTACCGAAGTGCTTTCCCAACCATTGTAGCACCTGCAAAAGTGCAACGACGTACTTATGTATTAATTAATGCAAACAAATTAATATAAAATATAAAGCCCAAAAAATAAAATTATTTACCAACATGCCCAAAAATAAAAATATCAAGCACCTGTCCAGCAATATATATTTACATGAGGAGTGATAAAAATGGTTTGAGTATACCCACTGTTAATCACCAGATCAAGGCGTATAAACAATATTCTTGGTGCTTTCCCTGTAGGATCCTATTCTTCTTTTGGTTTAGCCAAAATTTTTGTTGTTGATATTGATACCCCCTTGATAAACCAACATAAAGTTGTCCATGCGAGAACACAGGTTTTGGAAGATAGGTCCCAACATTAGGGATGGTTTGTCCCTGTGATTTATTTATGGTCATGGCAAAACTTAACCGTACTCGGAATTGTTTTCTCTTGAACTTGAAAGTAAGGGAAATATCATCTGAGGGAGACAGCGGGGGCCTTGGTATGAAAACCCTTTTTCGCGCATCTTGTACACCAACGATCTCGGCGTCAATTGCATTGTTTTGCAATGCTCTGAATATAAGCCTTGTTTCGTTGCACAATCAGTTGTTAGGATCAAGATTGCGGAGAAGAATCACAGGACAGTTGATTTTTAGCTTCAGCTCGTGTGGGGGAGGCCATTTGGAGTTATCGAGTTCAAAAAATCAATAGAGAAGTGATTCTGAGGATCGTCCAGAACTGTGCCGAAGCTGTGGTAAACCTTTTCCTCACCTGAAAACCTATCAATCATCATTGCGTTCAGCCTATCAACATGTTCATTTTTGGTCGATAGAATGGCACGGGAGCTCATATAGGCGGTTGATGTTGCATGTTCTTCAAGTGATGGGAAAACATCTTGAATGAGTTTGTTGACGCCACCTCCGTGTCAAGATAACCAATCACAATGTCAACATAATCATCTCCAATTGTTTCTTAGGTTTCATTTTCAATTCGTAATAGGTACTCGAAAACCAAGGGTCGATTGTGCCCTCATGTTACGTGACAATCTTATCTTCCTGAAATTCTCCCACAAATAGGATCTTTGCAATGTAGCATCAGGTTACCTGTGCTCGTGTCCCACGTGTCACCACAGGAAGGACCTGTGCAAAGTCTCCACCAAATACCATGACCTTTCCTCGACATGGCAAGAACATTCCATAATATCACCAGTAGGGACCTATCAAGTGTTTCAACGACCGCGCTTGGCCTTGGTCATGGCTTCATCCCAAATAATCAAAGATGCCCTACGAAGCAACTATGCAGTGCCACTTTGCTTCATAAAGCTGCACATGTTGTTGTCCCCAATTTTAAATGGAATTTTAAACCTTGAGTGTGCAGTGCATTCTCTGGGCAGTATCGATGCCGCTATACCAGATGTGGCTGTTGCGATGGCTATTAATCCTTCGGACCAAACTCTAGCAAGGAGGGCCTTGTATAGGAACGTCTTGCCCGTGCCTCCAGGACCATCTACGAAAAAAACTTGGCTCTTATTAGCAAATACATGCTGAATAATTTCATCAAACCCTTCACGTTGCTCCTTGTTAAGAGATTCATAAATATGTAAGTGTTCTTGGTCTATGGTGACATTTTGTTCCTCTCTAACCTCTTTCATCATATCACTGGAGCTTTGACCCACGTCGCAAACAGGTGGCAGACCATAATCTCTTATATCCTTCCTCATTGAGTGAACCATACTCCATATGTCTCAGTACCATTTGCTCCACTGCGGACATTTTGCTATTGTGACATCTAAAGTCTTCACCTAGAGCGTCCTTATGCTTGTCCCATAGTCCACGTATGTTAGTGGCCTCGCAGAAGACAAGAATGGTAGCAAACAACCTTCGCAAGGCACACGACATCTGGAAAGTGGTGGCCTCAGTCAAGCAGTCATCGATTGATTTGTCCGTCTCGGTAAGCCCTCTTTTGTCGCATGCTTCCCTAAAATTAGAGTATGTGACACTAGACACTGTTCTCAAATCCTCATATGATGTTGCACCTCTCACATGATTCAGTAGAACTCTTAGGAAGTATCTCTCTCCTTCATCAGGGTTTGCATAGACAATCTGCCCTATCTGTCCTGACGTTTGTTTCCTTATTTGCCACACTTTTTTCCCTTTGATCCAATGGTAGTATTCTGGGAATTCTCTGTAGGGAGAGGAATCTAGAGCACTATAAAACAGCCCAATGTTGTAGCCCTCTTGTTCCATGTTGCTAAAAAGCATCTTTTAGTGTTTATTGCATATACCATTAGTCAAGTTACAAGATCATGGCGTTAGTTGAGCACTAGCATCATACTACCCAATGCAATAACCCATAGGAATCAAGGAATACAGGATATCAAATCGCTAGGAAAATTACTACGGCTGCCAAGGTAGACACGTGCATATGATTAAAATGATAATAAGGTGAATAGGACAACAAGGAAGATCCCAGTATTATGACTGCACCATCTGGCCGGAAAATCATATCCATCTTCTCCAGAAAAAATGTGTCTGCATCACTCCTACCAATTTTGACACAAACATTATTAATAGAAGGTACAATTTGCCTTTGCATTACCAACCCAGGAGAAAGAACAAAGAACACATACTTCTTCTGATATAAACCGAAGATGCCATTGCAATAATGTACCGGGTTGTATTACACAGGGTATCTAGAGAAATTTTATAATGGTTGGAAAAAATATGGACCATCCATGGAGCTAGATCGGACGGTGTAAAAATAGGAGGTACCTGTGTAAAAGTACTCGGTACGAACAAAATAGTGGGGATAGTAACAAAATAGGTAGGGCCAGTACCGAAACAAGTGGGGTCAGTTTCGAAATTATCTGGAATTTCAGTTAAGGGTAAATCTGTAATTTCATCCCCTTCATCCATGGCACAACACTGTCATCCCATCCCATCTCAGTCTCACCGTCGATGGGAAGAGCAACCAGACCGTCGCCACCGTCGCACCAGAGGCCGCCGGTTCCATCACCACAGCGTAAGCCAGCCGCCTGTGCCGTGCTTCATCCCTGCAGGGTCGGCATGTACTTACAAGCTAAGCCGCGCCTCTTCCTCACGCAGAAGGACGCCAAGGTGACGCCCGAGTCGGAAGACCTGCCGAAGCTCGTCGGCCATGCCGCCGGGCCCCCAGCATGCGGACACGCACACGTTGGTGACCGCGGGAACGCGCAGCAGGCAGAACGCGCGCTCCGCCAAGCACAAAAGCTCCACGCATGCGCAACGCTCCGACAGAACAAAAGCTCAGCTTCCTAGAGCTCCGGCAGAACGCAAGCGCAGGACCGTCACCCGCTCAGGTCTAATTTGGAGTTCAGAGGAATGGATATTGATAATCGATGCGTGGTCTCGATGCGTGGTCTGTAATGAGAAGGGCGAAGATGGAGGCCACTTATTTTTTAAATGCAGCAGGGTGACCTCAATATGGGCAGGGCTGGGCATGTCATCACACTGTGAACATCTAGCCAGTGTTGAATCGGCAAGAGAAGCTGTGCGGTACATTTTGGGACTGCCAAAGCTTCCACAGCTAACAATGGCGGTTGGGATGTGGACATGGTGGTCGGAGCGAAATAGAATCAGAGAAGAAGGCAAACAAAGACCGGACTATGTCATAGTCAAGCTGATAGAATGCTACACGGGGGACCTTGTACAACAGAACGCCAAGGAAACCAGGACGGTGATCAGAACTGTCCAAAAGTGGCAGCGACCGGCACAATTTTTTTTGAAGATCAACTGCGATGCATCTTTTCCCCGGGAGACAGGGGACGGCGGATGGGGGTTCATAATCCGGGATGAAGACGGTGATATGGTCTCGGCTGGTCGGGTCGACTTTCCCACATTTTGGACCCCTTCCAAGCTGAAGTAGTGGCATGTCTACAAGCGCTACAAGCGGCAATTGACTTGGGCATATCCAGAGTTCATCTAGAAACTGATGCCGTGCAAGTTCAGTAAGCAGTGGAGTCTCAGAGATGGGACCTCTCCATGGCCGGAGGGTTGATTAGGGAGATCAAAGAGCTTGTGAGTCTGAACTGTGTGGAGTTTAAAATAAGGGCTGTCCCTCGTTCTTGTAATAGAGTGGCACATGATCTAGCTGCTCTTGGGTGTGTGTGTTCGGTGGACGATGACCGTATCATGGCTCATCCTCCAGATTGTATCTTGAACATTGTTGCTGCCGAGCGTGCAGACACAGAGTAATGGAATTGCATTTCCGTTTCAAAAAAAAAGATAAGTGTAAAGATGGTCATCGTCACAAATGTGAGATGTGACGGTAGACACATTATATTCGCTGACCATGTACAAATCTGTAGTCTCACTAACAGCAGGAAAGAATATGTACGTAGCAAGAATATCTGAGAGCATGCATGAAGTGATCCGTATACATGCCAAAGGAATCTAAACTTAGTTTGAGATATAAATATTAATAATCTAAACTTGGCCATCGCCGGCTGTTAGACCCCGAGATCAGAGAATTCCAAGATGCGTTAGCAGGCTTCACCTTGGACGAGATATTGAGTAAAAAGGGGCTATTCTTCATTGCACGGCCCAAGAAGTTCAAGGTATCATATGGTAAAGAGGACCTCGAGAGACTATTGTAATAGGGATCTAGATAGATTTGTGATAATGTCTTCGTCTTTGATAAATACTTTTTCAATGTAACCGTAACATTTGTAATATAAATCTTGATGGGTTTGTGATCTATGTGAATCTAGTATACATAGCAAATATAGAGTACCACACAAAATTATAAAATAAATTATAAAATAACAAAATGCAAAAAAGAGATCATTATTGGTTCACCAAACACTGGCAGTGATGATTGACATAGCACTGCCGGCTCAAGTACTGAATCGGTAGTGTTGCTCGACTCAACACTGTCGGTTGCAATCCTATCAAGCATAAACTCGGTCTCTGCTCAAAAAAGTATAAACTCGGTCAAGGTTAAACTAGTTTCACTTGGAGATATAACAAACTTGCATTCTTTTGTGGACCGAGGGAGTAACATACATCCAAATTTTCTATATACCATGAAAGCTTTACATCTTTTAGATAAGTGCAAAGATGGTCATCACACATTTCACAGCACTATTCGCTGTAACAATAATATCTGAGAGCATAAAGTGATCCGTACATGCCAAAGGAATCTAGACACAAGTTCTAGTGTTCCTTGGACTTGGAGTTGGAGAGTAGGTTAGCATAATCACCAGGGCCATAGAGCTCAAACAGTTCTGAAAAGAACCCCTTCTTCCTCCTAGGATTGCACCCCATGTCACGGCAGAGCTGGTCGTTGTACCAAGTGTTCAGGATCATGATGCTGGACCGGCGGAAGTATCTTCCACAGTATCTCTTCATGTACTTCTCCCATTCGAGCACATCCTTCTGCATTGCCGCGACGTTGGGTAGTCTGAAGCTGCCATCCAAGAAGCGTGCCAACCACTTGGCGCGAATGTCCGAGGCGTACATGTTCGAATGGGTGTCAGAATATCCGATCACGGCGAGCTGAGGTATCTTAGGATTTATGCACTGTCTGTTTGTGAAACATGGATGTTTGAAAATTTAGCACGATTCATAAATGATGGCCAAGATCGAGAGTTCAAATTAGGACAAATGGTGAGAAAGATATATATACATATATACCTGTAGAGAGGCACAGTAGTGGATTCTGACCCAATCGCGACGTTCCGGAAGTACTCTGAAGTGAACATGTCCTTGATCTTCTCGTCGCCCTTGAACCCGGTGCCGAAGATCACCACGTCGCTCTTTACCGGCGACGGCTCGCCGTCCACGAGTACGCCTTCCTTGCATAAGCTGAATGTCTTGTACTTCTTGAGCATGATGCTGCCTTCTTCCAGCCTCTTGTAGTGGTCCTTGGGCGTGACGCAGATGATGGCCGCAGCCAGCGCCTGGAACAGGCTGTGGTCAGGCACCATGCCGTGCTTCTTCATTGGGATGGAGTAGTAGCTCTCGGCCAACTTATAGAACGCCCACCTCTACACACACAGTTAAATTAAACACACGAATTATTTAATTTATTTCTGAATTCATCACTCCGAAAAGTAGTATATATGTTTATCAGTTATTAATTATTACAGAAGTAGTAATAACTGGATGCATTAGACATTAGTGTTTACTAGCAAATATGCCCCTGTGTTGCAACGGGAGAACAATTTATTGTATTGTCAGGGGCACGAGCAGAGACAGTTTTCACACTCATCGAGTAACAGATAAGAAATTGCTGAAATTCTTCTCCAACTAACTTTCCACGTTCAATACACTACTACAAAATGGACTTGTTGTCCCAGGCGGTAATGGCCTTTAGTCCCGGTTACCGCGTCGGGACAACGATCCCGGGACTAAAAGTGCCACCTTTAGTCCCGATCATCGAGCCGGGACTAAAGAAGGACCTTTAGTCCCGGTTGGTGTTACCAACTGGGACTAAAGGCCCTCCAGCCGAGCAAACGTGGCCGCACCCTTTAGTCCCGGTTGGTAACCCAACCAGGACTAAAGATTCCTTTTCTTTTTCTTTTTTTTTTGTTTAATTTGTTTTCAGTTCAGTTACACGTATTTGTTTAATATATAGTATGTTTTTATGTACGTATTCTACGCTGCTAATATAAATACACGCACGCATATAATTACATCTAATTCTCATCTCAAGCATTATTATATTCGAATAAAGTATGAACCTATATATATTATAGATATATATATGTATATATACAACACTTTCATAATCTTGTTCTCGAAAATAACGATATCAATAAACATTTAATTTACACCATTTAATCCTTAGGATCAAAGTAGAACTCGCCGTTGGGATTTAGCACTTTTTCTAGAAGAAATCCTGCTATTGACTCTTGAACTGCTTTCAGATGGTCTTTTTGCATGACCCTTCGTTTCAACCATTCAGTCTTGCATTTGAAATAAAAGGAAAAGTATTAATACATATATATATATATATATATATTCATTTAAAAATAAATAAAAAATTGATATATACGTGCTCTGAGGACATCTTTAGGAGTTCTCCTTATGTGCGCAGTGATAAATTCACAAACGTAGTATCCACACAAGTTATTACCTGGTTGCTGCCGTAAACACCACTGTATGAGAAGAAGATTATTCTCATCATCTCACACGTAAATTGAAGTATGATATAGTAATTAAACACGTGGGGAAGTGTATATAGTACAACTTACTGGTATTTCACCTACATTAAGTGGTGCCTTGCAATCCTTGCGATGTTGCCGAATAAACTCTTTCCAAACCATGTGCGACCAATAATGTACGATCGTTAATAAATTATGGCAAAGTCTATTCAGTAATAGTTGTGCGCGAGAGATCGAAATTACCCCTGGATAATGTCTATCATATCTTGGTATAGTGCCCGCTTTCTCAACGAGTCAAAGATTACTAACCGACTTGAGTTTAACTCAATGACAATGAGTATCCAGTGAAAACTGCATTAGTTTATACATACAGGTACATGCATATAAGTTGTTTTGATATTACATAAAATGTGTAGACTACATTATTATTAACACTTACTCAAAGTTGTATGGGAAAAGTATTGTTGTCTTGTCGTGCTGCTTCACGAAGAACATCATGATATTCTCCTGTGCTTCAGATACCCACCGCTCCTTGATAATAATACCGGTTTTGAATACGATATAAGGATCAATGAAGCCAACACTGGTGTCTTGTATTCTTTGGAGCTCTGACATCTAGAATCTGTATATAAATATAAGTTACATGTGAGGATAATTATATATACGTACGCATGGAAATGAGTTTATTAAATAAAAGTAAGAATCACTTACAAACAAAAGGAGCTAATGATTGATTTGTCCAGAGCGTCCAAGTGGTATAGTTGATGCAATTCTTCGAAACTAATATGTAAGATGTCATCACCACGGAAGTAATGATGGTCTCTAAATCTGACAAAGATCTCATCGCTCACCCCCGCCACACGCTCGCATGTATCAATTGTTGAGCAAGTACATTTATGCACTCCAATTCATTTAGAGCCGCAGGTTGTATGCACTTTTGCCATATTTATAAGTCTTCCGTATCAACTTCTAGGTTCGGATTGGAGCTTTGCCGTCAATTGATCCAAGGTTAAACCAGTATCTTCAAAAAAGCATTAAGGGCTTGAACCGACACTTCTCCAGAGTTGTCTGGTCGATAGACTTCTATGTTGGAACCATATTCATTAGCAACAACAAGATTTTGCATTGGTTGCTTCATTGTCCGAGCCGTGGGACATCCTTCCCCGATGCTCTTTTCCTTTTCTTATCTGCATCATGTGACTTCACGAGGGAGCGGTCATAGTCTGATAGTGGCGAAGGCTTACGAAGTTCAATCATCTTTTTCTTGTGAGCATCGACCTTCTGCCTCAGCACATCTCGTGGTATGTAAAAGTACGGCTTCTCCTTAAGCTTCGCTTGACTCTTGTTTTTGATATCTATAAAAAAATCTTACACTTTTTTGTCTTCTTCAGCTGCTATTTGCTCATCAGTCTTTTGAGGATGTATTTCTTGAGAAATAACTCTTTTTCTCGGGGTCTTCTTTGCCGCCAGGACCTTAGACGTCTTTGTAGTGCGTCGCTGTGGAGGGGTTGGGGGCGGTGTTGGAGACCGGCGTGGAGGCGATGAGGCCGGTGTTGGTGGAGACCGGCGTGGAGGCGTTGGAGATCGCTAGGAGGCGGTGGGGCGGTGTAGGAGTTGGAGATCGTTGTGGAGGCGATGGGGCCGGTGTAGGAGTTGGCGATCACCATGGGGATGAAGTCGTCTCGCCTCATGACGACATGATGATGAGATGGGAATGAATGATTAGGCTAGGTGGGGGAGACCCTGCTATAAAAACAAGTTGTGTGTCAATTATTTTTGAAGCCAGAGAAAATTAATGGAAAATAATATTTCATTCACTTTCATTCGTACCTAGGGTGAGGTAGGGAAGCGGTGGCGCCTCAGAATGATGATGAAGCGTTTGCGCCATTGAATAAATGTCTTCTCCGCTTCTCCTAGTGTCTTCTCCCCATCACCGCCTTCAATGTCAAGAGGAACATTGTCTGTAACCTTTGAGCACTCTATCGACCGAGACGCTAGCATATCCAAAGTTGAATAACTCGACCCATGGATTCTTGGTGTCTTCGTTTGGTCTATTGGAGATACAACCCGACATACCACCATGATTGATGCATTATTACCATCCGGAATGTGCAGCTCACATGTTGTTAGAGGCTCGGTAATGTCATCAACAGGGAAGCGCAACCTAGCGTCGTCTTGAATAACTTGCAGCTCCGTAGAAGCACAACTGATTTTCATCTGACCAACGGGGCTAATGGTGACTCCCGGCGTTGATTGCGATTGCATTTGACTCATTGCTAGCTGCACTTGCCTCTTGATCTCCTCCCGCATTCTTGCCTCAAGAGATTTTTCTCGTTCACATGATTCAAGCAATGCTTGTCGTGACTCATCAACAAATTGCTCCAATGCACGGATTCGCTCGCCCTCCTCATCCTTCTTTCTCCGGCGGCTTCAGAGGTATCCTTGTTCTGCTGGGAATGCGTAGCCACGGAACCGCCCCATAGCCTCTTGTTCGACCACCGTGTTCGGGATTCTCTAGGGCATATGTCAATTCATCCTTCTCTCTGGGGCTTGAAAACACCACTATCGCCTTCTTCCCTAGCACGAGCTAGTCTCTGTGTTGCTCTCTCAATTTTTGGCCGAAAATTAGCTTGCCGATTAATCTGGTCTAGGCTTCCCCATGAGCGTGAGAACCAATTCTTCGCGCATTGAGGCCGGTTCTTCTCTATTGTTTCGTGTATGATTCCCTTGGCGTAATCTCGCTTCTAGGTTCTCGCCACTTGGGAATAGCACTCCTATAACCACCTGATCCCATGCGATGATGGTATTGCTTCTATCGGGCATTCTGCCGATTCCTCATCACACGTTCCTCACTGTCTTGATATGTCTTGTATTCTACGAAGGCATCCCAATGGGACTCCAACTTGACAAAAGCCTTAGCATTGAAATCCGGCGTAGCATTCTTCAAGATAAACTTTTTATACAATGTCTTCTTCCAACTCTGGAACAATGTTGCCATCTTCTTCATTGTCCAATCCCTCACTAGCTCCTTCAAAGCATCATCTGCTTGTAATGTGAAATGCTGAGTGATATCTCTCCAAGCTAGGTTCTTGTCACGATCAGATACAAAACTAACATTAGGAGCGGATATCTTCTGCTTCCATTCACGAGCACTAACTGGGATCCTATCCCTTACAATGAACCCACATTGATTGACATATGTCTGAGCATGTGGTCCCAATGGTTTGCCGGTGTCGGTGTTGAATTCTGATATTATGAAACGGCCCTCTAAAGGCTTTTTTGGCCCTCGGACTTTCCTACTTTTGTCGGTGGTTGATATAGATCCAGAGACCGGCTACATGAGTAGAAACACAACGATTAACAACAAATATACGTACACATGCATCTATAAGAGATGATAGATAATCGAATATACCTCGCCAGTATTTTCTTGCGCGACAATTTGTTGATCTTCAACCACCGGCATATTCAGGATATCCTCATAATCAGCAAAGTACTGACTCGTGTCATCTACATCCACATTGGTGCCGGCGTTGATAATATCCGCCATTATGTCATCATCCGGAGCAGCCATTTGTATCTTCAAGATAACACATAGATAGAATTACTATGGTACATAACATAAGTACATGTGATAACACATATAGAATAAGGATAAACAATAATAAGGTATAGGCTTTGGAATCGAATCAAAAACACTTTCGATCCAAAAACATGAAAATAAGTACATGTATATATATACACATAGAATGATACAATATATTTTCTCTCTCTCTCAACACATAGAAATAAGTGCATGTCTATATCTCTAGATATGCATGTGATAACACATAGAATGTCTCTCTAGATACAATTTTCTCTCTCTCTGAACACATGAAAATAAGTACATGTATATATACATATAGAAATAATTAAGTACATATGTATACATATAGAATAATCTCTCTCTAGATATATATAGAGAGATAGAATATATAATTACTAAATCCAATTAAATAAATCTAACATGAAATTAGATAAACTAGTAATAGATAACACATTTTAATCTAACATATATCAAAAACTATAATAAAAAACTATCTAAATAAAATACTAATTAAATTTTAATATATTTAAATCTAACATATATCAAAAACTATCTAAAAATAACTAAAAAACTAACAATAAACTACTAATTAAAATTTAATACATTTTAATCTAACATATGGCCGAGACTTTGTAAAAAAATCTAAAAAACATGGCCGATCGAGAGCAGCAGACAAGAGTTCGACGGAGGGTACGGTGGGCGCGCGGGAAGCGTCGGCGACGGAGGGTGGGGTCGGGTGCGGCGGCGGAGACGGGATGCGGCGCGCGATGCGGGCCGGGAGAATGGCGCGGCCGGGCGGGGGTAGACGATGACGGCAGCGCGGCAGAGACGAGCTCAACGACGGCATAAAGTGATCCGTACATGCCAAAGGAATCTAGACACAAGTTCTAGTGTTCCTTGGACTTGGAGTTGGAGAGTAGGTTAGCATAATCACCAGGGCCATAGAGCTCAAACAGTTCTGAAAAGAACCCCTTCTTCCTCCTAGGATTGCACCCCATGTCACGGCAGAGCTGGTCGTTGTACCAAGTGTTCAGGATCATGATGCTGGACCGGCGGAAGTATCTTCCACAGTATCTCTTCATGTACTTCTCCCATTCGAGCACATCCTTCTGCATTGCCGCGACGTTGGGTAGTCTGAAGCTGCCATCCAAGAAGCGTGCCAACCACTTGGCGCGAATGTCCGAGGCGTACATGTTCGAATGGGTGTCAGAATATCCGATCACGGCGAGCTGAGGTATCTTAGGATTTATGCACTGTCTGTTTGTGAAACATGGATGTTTGAAAATTTAGCACGATTCATAAATGATGGCCAAGATCGAGAGTTCAAATTAGGACAAATGGTGAGAAAGATATAGATACATATATACCTGTAGAGAGGCACAGTAGTGGATTCTGACCCAATCGCGACGTTCCGGAAGTACTCTGAAGTGAACATGTCCTTGATCTTCTCGTCGCCCTTGAACCCGGTGCCGAAGATCACCACGTCGCTCTTTACCGGCGACGGCTCGCCGTCCACGAGCACGCCTTCCTTGCATAAGCTGAATGTCTTGTACTTCTTGAGCATGATGCTGCCTTCTTCCAGCCTCTTGTAGTGGTCCTTGGGCGTGACGCAGATGATGGCCGCAGCCAGCGCCTGGAACAGGCTGTGGTCAGGCACCATGCCGTGCTTCTTCATTGGGATGGAGTAGTAGCTCTCGGCCAACTTATAGAACGCCCACCTCTACACACACAGTTAAATTAAACACACGAATTATTTAATTTATTTCTGAATTCATCACTCCGAAAAGTAGTATATATGTTTATCAGTTATTAATTATTACAGAAGTAGTAATAACTGGATGCATTAGACATTAGTGTTTACTAGCAAATATGCCCCTGTGTTGCAACGGGAGAACAATTTATTGTATTGTCAGGGGCACGAGCAGAGACAGTTTTCACACTCATCGAGTAACAGATAAGAAATTGCTGAAATTCTTCTCCAACTAACTTTCCACGTTCAATAGCAAGTTGTTTCCTTCTCTCTCCGATTTTTTTCATCACGTATGTATTTTCTTTGTTGCAGTCGCTTATATCGATTCAGGTCAAACATGACCACCGTCGACCTGCCGCTAGCTACTGACTCGCTAGATATGGTCGTGCCATTTAGGTTGGGGTGGGGGTTGCAATCGCACCTAGCTGGCGCTAGCTTTCCCAGGGCTGCCCCCAGCTGCGCCAGCTAGCCCCTGGCTGTGGCTGGATCTGGGCTCTGGCGACCCTCCAATTACCCGGACCAAGTGAAGCTGCCGCCTTTGGCTCACACTCACCACTGGAATCTCGCTTTTTTCTGTGGGTGATGAATTTTTCTGTGCGTTTTTCTCGACACGCACAGAAAAATTATGATTTTTCTGTTGGTTCCAAAATAGCCCGACAGAAAAATACAAAAACCCTGTGCGTGACAATACACACACGGAAAAAATCAGAACTCACAGAAAAATACAATTTATTCTGTCGGTTCTTTAAAAACGCACGGAAAAAAATGTGCACGCACAGGAAAATCCAAACCCTAACCCGCCGGCCGCCGCGCCCCCAAACACCCTGCACGCAGTAGACCGTGCCCCCTCCCTCACTCTCTCCTTTCAGCGTCGCACCCCTCCCTCGGCGACTCAGCTCGGGGGCTCCTCCCCTCCCTGAGTAGTGCCGCCGCTCCTCCCCTCCTCCCTCTCCCTCTTCATCGACGCGGAGGGCGCGGCCCCTCTCCTTCACCCCTTACGCCGGATCCATCTCCCTCTTCACCCTTCACCCGAGCAGCGCATCCGGATCCGTCGCCGCTGCTGACGACCGAGCAGATCCACGCCCTCCCCCTTCTTCTCCCCCACGGCGCCCTCCCTCCCCCTTCTTCTTCCGGGCGGTGCCCCTCCCTCCCCTTCTTCACCCGGCCGGATCCGCCCTCCCTCTCCGAATCGGCCAATGGCTGCGGCGGCGGTGGTGGTGGCGGCGGGCGGGCGTGGTGGTGGCGGCGGCCCTCCCTTCCCCCTTCTTCTCCCCCGCCGGCGCCCCTCCCCTCCCCCTTCTTCTTCCCCGGCAGGTGCCCCTCCCCTCCCCCTTCTTCACCCGACCGGATCCGGCCCTCCCTCTCTCGGATCCAGCCGGTGGCTGCGGTAGTGGTGGTGGTGGCGGCGGCCCTCCCCTCCCCCTTCTTCTTCCCCGGCCGGAGTTCAGCTGCCTTGGTTTCTCAGTTCAGCTGTAATGCAGCGTGTGTGGTTCCTCTGACTGGTTGGCAGATAGCTGCTATTGAGTAACAAATTTGTGCTATTCTGGAATTCCGAATGCATGTAGTGTTCTATCCATTTGCTTCTACTTCATATATGACTCTAGACAAAGGAAATTAGTAGCCATGGTTGATCCTATCTGTTTTACCTTGCATCCATTGTAGACACAATCTCACTTTTTGTCAACTTAGTTACAGAATAGCATCTATTGACAGATAGCATCTATAGTAGCCATGGTTGACCCTATCTCATTGGCAGATAGCATCTATTGAGTTACAGCTGTTCTGTATTCTTAGTAATAACTGGCACTTCTGTACCCATAGATTGGATTCACGCGCAACACGCTGTATTCTCAACATTGCTATATCTATATTGACACAAATATCCGCACTGCATGGAGACTGTAAGATGTAGTGCGATGTAAATTGCTTGATGAGATGTCTCTCAAGGTTGTATTGAAAAATCTGGAAGGCTAGCTACTTACACATAGAAACAGCTTTAGGTTTATATAAAAAATATTTGTGGTTTAATTTGCATTTGCACATCCAAAATGATTTCCTATTATACTAATCCTTGGAGCATAATTGGCAACTGAATTATGCTACCTCTAGAATAAAAGTGCTATATACATTTAGAATGCTATCTTGGTTATGCTACTTTTAAAACTTTTGCATGCATGGATGCCTTGTTATGTTAGCAATATTTTTCTTTCTTTTTTCCTTGATTTGAATCTGGGGAAATCACATCAGCAGCCCTTCTAAGAATCTGGGGAAATCACATCAGCAGCCTCCTATTGATTTGAATGTATGTTATGTTAGCAATATTTTTCTTTCTTTTTTCCTTGATCTTTTCTTACTAGTAGGCTAGTAGTGTAAAGCATTTTGACAGGAAGGACATCTTGTAATCTGCAGGGGCTTTGGCTAAACAAGAGCTTAAATGTTTTTTAGCAACATGTTGATAACTTTTGAGATAAAACAGCTAGCATGAAATCCCAGTCTCGTGCCGCGCTGCTCTCCCATTCCCTAACTATGCCTTGTGACTGTTTTGTACTACTCTTGAGTGGCTGTGATGAATCAAGTTTCCATTAGAGAACTTCTGCACTTTAGCACCTTATGAGCTGGTACTTGGGATATTTTGTTCTGTTTGCTACTTAACTAGGATGGCTTGTACCAGTACAAGCAACCAGTTCTGTGGCCAGTTCAATTCCCATTAGAGAGAGAGAATTAAATTAAGTTCCAGGTGAAATTAAGTTGCAGTTGTCATGCTGATAATGGGTAAATCTGAGCCATTTCTCGAGTCCTTTTGCTCTTGTTCTTTTGCTCCAGGTGAAATATATGTAGTTCTTGTGCTTTTGACATACTGCTCTCTAATGGATCTGGAATGACCAATAGTTTCTTTTCTATTAGCTTAGTTCAGATTGGATTAGGTTTGGCTCCTCTTTCTTGAATGTCGCCACCTATACATGTGTAGCAACCTTCAATGTCTGCATGGGTGGCGGCCCGAGGTTTAGGCGGGTTTTTGAGAGCTGGAGGCTCCGACTGGGATCATGATCATGAATGGGGTTTTTGGAGCCTTGCTTTGCTGGGTGAGCTGGGATTTCTGATGCTTTTTGTGGTTGCCTGTGCAGGCTGGAGCAGGAGTCGGGCTTCTACTTCAACATGAAGCACTTCGAGGACCTCGTGCAGGGCGGCGAGTGGGACGAGTTGGAGAGGTACCTCAGCGGCTTCACCAAGCTGGAGGACAACCGCTACTCCATGAAGATCTTCTTTGAGATCCGCAAGCAGAAGTACCTCGAAGCCCTTGATAGGTGACCGACTCATCACTACGCTACTCTTGGTCCCTTGTTGTTGTCAAGGTTGTTTTTTTTTGCTAAATTTGCTGTCGGTGTCACAGGCATGATAGGGCCAAGGCTGTGGAGATTCTCGTGAAGGATCTGAAGGTGTTCGCCTCCTTCAATGAGGAGCTGTTCAAGGAGATAACACAGCTGCTGACCTTGGAGAATTTTAGGTACAGTAACTTTCCTTTCAGAAGCAAAATGTATAGTGCATTGGGCCGGTGCATCCAGATGTGATTGTGTATTGATGATCAATAGGCAAAATGAGCAGATGTGATTTTATGGTTTAATTTTGATATGTTTAATAACACATATTGACTTCCTTAAAATATCAGGAATGCAATTTGTGAACAGAAATTCTATGGTGCTTTTTGGTATCAATTCAATTAGATTGTATGGTAGAATTTAATTTTTATGTGCACAACTGATATAAATCAAATAGTTCAATCATGTAACTGCTACTTGTGTAGGTTTACTATTTTTCTTCTTTATCTTCTTTTTGGTTATTCTGATGCCAAATGATGTGTTTCTTTGACTTCCCTTAGTATTTATGGATGGATAAGGTGACAGTTAAATGTAGTCGATGCTTCCTTTGTTCATTTGACTTGTTGGAATTTTATTGCTCCTGGTTGTCCAGCGCTACAGATCCAATGGTCCGCTTGTTGGATCCATCCCTAAGTCAGCTGGATTTCCACCAATGGGTGCTCATGCTGTAAGTATTATCACAAGCAGGCCATTTAACTTATCCTGACTATTGATTGCTTATACTGGTTCAATGTTGCAGCCACACCAATGGGGATCTTCATGCTGCAAACCTTGACAACAATCAAGGTTCCGACAACAATGGCGATCATGCATCGATAATGTGATGGTTGTGTTAGCTTTAGTTTTAGCTTTAGTTTTAGTTTTAGTTTTAGCTATAATATGACTCAATGATGCATGCTTGTACTTTACTCATCTTTACTGAGACTTAAACTGTTGAGATGAGATGGTAATGCTTTTGAATGTATTGATGCCGGACCATTTAGACATCATCTATATGTAGCCCGGATGCCATTAATGAATGTCCTGAACATTTGGATCTTTATATGTATGCTATCTATTATGTTGTGATGAAATTACAGTATGGACAGTCCATATTTGTTGCATGGTTAAGGGTTTTTTCTGTCGGTGGTTCTTTTATTTTTCTGTGCGTTAACCGAGACCGACACAACATTTAAATTTAATCTGCCCAACACAATTTTTCTATGCGTGTAACACCCACAGAAAAATCATTTTTCTGTCGGGCTTTTTCTTTTTTCTGTGAGGATTAACGCACACAATATTTAAAATTAATCTAGGCTAACGCATTTTTTCTGTGCGTGTAACGCCCACAGAAAAATTGTTTTTGACGGCAAACACACAGAACAATTGAATTTTTCTGTCATCGTATTTCTGTGGGTATTTTTCTAAGGGTACACCGTCAAAAAAATATTTTTCTGACAAGATTCGTATTTTCCTGTGTGTTTTCGCACACACAGAAAACCCCGAGTTTCCAGTAGTGACTCAACTTAATCATCTTTAAACGTGAGTTGTTCTAACTTGTATAAGCACAGCTCATGAGTCCGGATCATATACACAACCCAGTACATCTTGGAATCGGACTCCGTATCGCGATAGACGTGAGCTGTTCTAATTTGCATGAGCACAAGTTATATAAGTCTGGACGAAAGAAACGACACTATCAGGTAGTTAGGGGAAGTGAACCAAAAAAGGGGCTAAAATTTTGGCTCTTTAATTAATAATATGTCAGGTATAGGTAGATCTAGAACACATAAATAATTGGAGCGCGGTGAGAGTAGATATAGATATAGATAAAAATTTCAGCAAATTAATTACATAAAAGTATAGATCTATAGATACATCGAAATCTTTATATTAAAGAATATTATATTATATGTTTACTGTGTAGCCCTAGTCAAAGGGGGTGCAACAAAACTGGTTTGGTATTTTTGTAATTTTTATGATTTTTTATGATTTTTAAAATTCTCAACTGGTTTAAAAGAAAAGAAAACAGAAAAGAAAGGAAAAGGCCTACCGTGCGGCCGGTATTTTTGTGTTTTTTCCGTGATTTTTTATGATGTTTAGAATTCTCAACTGGTTTAAAAGAAAAGGCAACAGAAAAGAAAGGAAAAGGACTTATGTGCGGCTGAACCATGGGCTTCGGCCTAGCCCGCAGCGCAGCCTGAGGCCAAATCCGAGGCCCACCATAGTAGGCCCAAGCGAATAAAAGAAAAAATAAAATGATTTTTTTGCATCAGGAACCCTAAATTTATTTCTAAAATCGCTTAAGCCCTTCTATTATTTCTGTCTCTAGTATCTTTGCACGTTATTTCTTTCACATTCCTCCCTCAACCCCTTCTTCTTCTTCTTCTTCTTCTTCCGTACTGAACGCGACTTTGAAAAGAAACGAGGAAAGAAACGACCAGACATAAAAAATAGAATCCGAATAGAGATCAGAGTTGGACGGAAATTTATTAGTTCTTTCACATTCCTCCCTCAACCCCGTCTTTTTCTTCATCCGTACTGAACACGACTTCGAAAACAAACGACGAAAGAAACGACCGGACATAAAAAATAGAATCCGAATAGAGATCAGAGTTGGACGAAAATTTATTAGTGGTTGAAATTTTGCCTCTTTATTATTAGGTGTAGAGTATAGATATATGTTTATGTCAGGTAAGGTACTCTACTGTCACATAAGTGGGCCTTCGACATGGGCTATCGGCTGGAGCGCTGGACATGTGGGGTGGACTTTGGGCCTGCTCAAGCAACCGGGACAGTGCCTACAAGAGAACAGAGGAACAACTGCACAGGGAGGGAAGATAATACGAAGTCGTCGTCTACCTCCGTCTGGGACTCAGCTTCCTTGCTGTTCTTGCTATCTCTACCCCTGGTTCCTTGCTGTACCTAGTCCAACTCTCTAATCCTTCCCAATTTGTACCAGTTACTCTTGCATAATTGCTAGTCAGTAGTGAAGGATCGTAACAGTTTATCAGTTGTTAATTAACGATTACAGAAGTACTACCTCTGTCCCTAAAAGAACGCAACTATGATATGCGTGACAGTTAAAGTGTTTCACGTTTAACCAAGTTTTTAGTAAATATTATTCACATTTATGACTCCAAATCAATTTATTATGAAAATACATTTCGTAATTAATGTAATGATATTTATTTGATATTATAAATATTTGTACGTTTTTATCTTTAATTAGACAAACTTTGTATACTAAAATATGATATTGTTCCAGAATTGCTTTCTTTTGGGGACGAAGGGGGTACTACCAATAAGTGAATGTGTTAGACACTAGTTTATATAGTTACCAAGGGAGTCAGGAGAGTGGCCAAGATCGACAGGAGGAGGCCCTCGCCAGGCTTGTGGATGAGGAGTTCAGAGAAACGGTTGAGAGTGAAGTTTTTGCCATTGATGCCCCAAACGGAGTAGTCCGGTACGATCCAGTGCTTTGTCCGGAACACCATTGTACATGGGTGAGCAGTGCCTACAGCACAAACCAACGTTAAGTGGATGTGTACAGAACATTTTTAAATACTGTAACTCTGAAGTTTTAGTTCTAACACTGTTCAAAATGCTATAAGATATATACAAATATCAATTTAGATTGTCAAATAGATAATATTAGACTTCCAGAGGGAGTCATGAAGAGGACTATATATCTACGCCGTACCATTTACTTCGGCACATTCAGTGGCAATATCAAGTGCAGATTTCATGTAGCCAACGACAGTCACACGCTTGCCCCTGATCATGTCCTTAGCTTTACTTGTGCCCATTTTGGCATAATCCATGGAGTGGATCACCCGCCCATCAAATACTTCTGGACCTTTACCTGCTGGGAATGTGGGTATGTCGGGCACACCACTGAACATCCCTATGCAAAGAACGACAAAGTCTGCTTTGTGTGTCTGCATAAAGGTAAAAACCAATTTCTGGATTATACAACGGTACTCTGTATGTAAACATGCATACTCTGTTGTTGTTTGTTTGTAGGCTCAAGTTATTTTTTTTAATTCCTAGGTGCATATTTATATTATGGTCTGTTTGGGTCGCCACAAACTACAGCATGGGTTGTATTGAGTCAAATAAAGCACTAGACTAGATTTTATCAGCCAAGCTGAGTTCACGCAATTGCGAGGTCCTGTTTGGATCACCTAGAACTAGGTATTAGTCTAACTTCTCTAAAGTTTAGTCCTATTTGTATACATGGACTAGTAGCTACTACTAGTGATTTGTGGTGGACCCAGAAATTCATAAAAGAGGCGGCTAAAGTTCATCTTCAAGCTCTAGAGCTCAATCTTTCTATTTTCTATGTCTATATATAAATTAGGAGAGACTAAAGGAGATACTCCATTGTCACGGAAGCAGAAGGAGGGCAGAGGTGGCCCCCTTGGGTGGGAGAGCTTGAGCCCCGCCCGCCCCACCGCTGAATCCACCCATGTTAGTGAACTAGTTGTTGTTAGTTGGGGACTAAAAAATAGTCCACCCATTTAGATGGTTTAGGACTGAACTTTAGTTTTGGTATCAAAACTGTCCACAACTGTTGAGTTATGTTGAGAAGATATGAATTTTGTTGGGTTACGTACATATATAAATCCAGATATGTGCAGGTATATATGTCCATATCTCTATCTTTACACCTAAAAAGACTCTAATGTCATCATCTATCCGGTGATACCAAACCTTGATCACCTTCATGTGTCGGAGTCCGATATGTATCAAACTGTACTCAGAGCTCACACGTCCATGTCCTACCCGGTTATAATACGAATACTAGATCCACGTGTCCATGTCCGATACGAAGTCCTCGGAGCTCATGCGTCCATGTGAGATTACTAAGATTCAATTTAAAAAATTGTGACTCTAGTGCAACACACGGCCATATATCTAGTCCATATAGTCCGATATGTATCAAACTGTACTCAGAGCTCACACGTCCATGTCCTACCCGGTTATAATACGAATACTAGATCCACGTGTCCATGTCCGATATGAAGTCCTCGGAGCTCATGCGTCCATGTGAGATTACTAAGATTCAATTTAAAAAATTGTGACTCTAGTGCAACACACGGGCATATATCTAGTCCATATATTTACTTATATCCATGTCCATGTCCATAGCTGAACGGATATAGATATGCTCACGCAACAACCATTCGATACGCATATTGGTGTCACACATACATGAAAAAATAATTTTCCAAATATGGATATGGACATATATTTGAATTCTTTTCAGTAATAATATCATATCTGGATATGGACATATATTTGAATATCATATTTGAATTCTTTTCAGTAATAATATAATATCTGGATATGGACATATATTTGTATCTCGGGCACAACACGAATGCATGCTAGCTCACCTCCACGTGGCCGTCGGCGTCGGCCACCGACAGCCGCCACTCGCCGGCGCCGGAGCCGAACGCCTGGCCATTCCCAGCCCACTCCACCCACGCGGCCATGGCCTGCTCGCCGACGCCGTGGTACTCCATGCCGACCACCCGGTGGCCGAAGCGGACGCAGCCGAGCACGCCGAAGTGGCGCGCGTACGCGTCGAGGTACGCCACCACCTGGCGGTGGCTCGGGAACTCCTCCGTCATGCTCTCCGGCCACGGGAAGTCGGAGTACTGGTACATGGACCGCGGCGTCTGGAGCTTGGTGCTGGCCAGGGCGCGCGCCCACACGCCGCCGAGCATGGTGTCGGCCTCGAAGACGGTCGGCTGGCAGCCGAGCTCCAGGAGGTGCTTGCACACCGTGAGGCCGCTGACGCCTGCTCCGACGATGACCACCCGCTTCTTCTCCATGCCTGCCGCTGCCGGCGGTGTGATGCTTGGCTTGGGTGTGCAGCTAGCGCGTGAGGTGAGAAGCGGAAGCTGGCTGGCTGTGACGATGAACCTGATGAGTGATCAGGTGGCATTTATAGTAGGTCGGTCCGATCGAGCTGTCATGTTTTAAAAAAAAATGAAATGAGAAATGCACGACTGCGTGAAGGTGATTAAATTTAATTTGTTTATGGCGCACGATTTGAAAATATGCAGTTTCTTGTGTTGGACAGGTTGTAGTAGCTGGAGGTTCCTGATAGGGTATGAGAAAGTATTATTGCATCTGGCTATCATGCTGAGCAACACTACTGTATACACAATTCTTTTCCCAGGCGGTCAAAATAGGTTTTCCCAGGCAGGCATATGTCCGCCTCATTCAAATTGTCAGGTGGCAAAAAAGCCTGTCAGCATAAATGGGGTTAACTAAGGCGGGCATTTTTGTCCGTCTACGTAAATGATTTCAGAAAAATAAAAAAAGATCGCCAGCATGCCCACCAGAGATCTAGGCACGCTGTAGCCAGATCCGGCCCCGCGCGACGTTGCTGTTGCCGGGTGTGTGGCCTCCCTGCACTCGCCGCCCCCGATGGGGAAGAGTGAGGGAGATGAAGAGGTGGAGAGAGAGAGAGAGGGAGGGAGATGGGGAGAGCTATACCTGCCCCACCGGTGCCACCGACGCTGTCCACCGGATCTGGAAGGGACGAAACAAATTGAGGTGCTGAAAGTTCCTTGTTTGGTTTTAGTAATTGAGTCGCAACCTAGGTAAACTAATATGTGTTTATGTCGAGATACACAGATGATTAGTCCACAGATACACTAGTGTGAGCAACCTATGCCATAGAGGTAGAAATGGCTTGGATATGTTGAAATGCTCACACATGTGATGAAGGAGCATATTGCATGTGATACATGACATAGAGTCATGTGGCTAGGTGAAGAAGATCAAGACAAGGCTTGGTCAGATGGACCAGTTGCAAGTGTGAAGGGCTAGTCAAAGGCTTTGGAGCGACGCACTGCACGTGGCGGAGAAGCTTGAGCAAGGACTTGACGCCGATGGAAGGGCAACAATGAAGAGCAAATGATGTTGAGATCGATGAACCGAAGGTCACCTGATGATACGAATTGGATCATATCATTTGTTTATGGAGGTTAGTGCTTGTGTGGCATCAACATTGGAGGAAATGCAATGCGCATGGCAAATATCTTGTAGGACATTTTATTTCACTAGTCAAAGGTTGTGTAGAGAAGTGCATGATCGGGTTTAAGATAGATGGTCATACAATCAAGAGGGGTAAACTTGTTTGCATATTGGTCATCTAGTGTCACTTGAGTGATCTAACTTTGCATGCAATGCTAGGATCGAGTGGCATGGAAAGACCAAGTGAAAATCCTTTGAAAAATATTTGTGAAAAGCTAACTCATGTGCATAAGGTGGTGTTACACTTGGTGGTGTTGGCATATTTGCAAAGGGTTCGAAAAAAGAAGCAAGGAGGTGTTTTCTGTTGGCGTCTGACCCCACGCGTAGATGGTCCGACGCTACGCGTAGGTCGATCCGACGTCATGCATAGACAGAGGAGCGTCAGACCCTACGCGTAATGGTCTGACGCTACGTGTATGACCCGTTCAGACGCCAGTAATAATGGTCGAACCCTACGTGTAATGGTCTGCTATGCTAGGACCTGGTCCGACCGATGCGGAGCTCAGTAGATGCTCTCTCGTTGGACGTCGGACCATACGCGTGGATGATCCGGACGGACGTCGGATTTTGTGCGCATAGAGGGCGCTTGCTATTTAGCCATTGGACACCAACGGCCGCTTTCAAACGGCTAGTACACGTGGCGTGATCTAAGACCATCGGACCCTAACGAAATGGTCCGATGCTACACGTAGAATGAGCAGTTTTTGCCAAACGACTAGTTTAGCTCTTGGGGCTATAAAAGGAAGTAGTGGTCGGCCTTGGCTGGTGCTTGGCACCCTTGGGACTTAGTGCCCATGATTGGGGAAGGATCCCAAACAAAGTTCTATCAGCTACACCAAAGTGAATAGGGTCGTCACCGAAATAACCAAAGAGTAGCAAATCTCAACTGAGTATGAAAGGTATGCTTCTGGCAACCATAGTCGTAGTAGAACATGTGCAAGAGATGCTAGCTGTGAGGGAGGTGATCCCTTTTGTCGAGACTAACACAGTGTCACCCCCTTGACCAACCCGCGCCAATCCCAACCGACACGAGGCCCCTCAGGAGAATGTCATCTGCATCTCCTCTTCAAGATCTTTTTAATGGTCGAGTGCCACAAAACCATCCAAATGGCATACCAACATGTAACACGAAATATTATGCCATCACACTAGGGAATTTGAGTTAACTACTCAACTTTACTTGATAACAAATAACAACGGGATAATGGTACAGAAATGTTTCTTAATTAACCCTGTATGGTTCATCTCCATTTTAATCTCACTCGAAGTAATTATCAGGGTTAACATACAGCTCATCTTGGAATCGCCCATTCCAAGGTCTACTAATCATTGGCGGAGTGAGCTTGGCTCAGGTCAACCGAATCGAAGATACTAGCAAAACAACTTAACGGCAACACCGTGAGTACATTGCATACTCGCAGGACTTAATTCCAACATAGAATATTTGGTGGATGCAGGGATTTATCAGGTATTTGTACATTTGCAGAAAAGCAATGGCGTTTATTAAAGAATGACATGCTCATGAATTGGATTTAATTTATCTAGTCATGGTAACTCTATGTATGGTAATAATAAATCCATAAAGTTTAAGTG
Source organism: Miscanthus lutarioriparius (assembly GCA_904845875.1). Taxonomy (NCBI): domain Eukaryota; kingdom Viridiplantae; phylum Streptophyta; class Magnoliopsida; order Poales; family Poaceae; genus Miscanthus; species Miscanthus lutarioriparius. Next base: position 32,471 of record CAJGYO010000840.1, on the reverse strand, counting down.
ATCACAATATAATCCAACTCATCATTAATTCCACATTCTCTCTACAATGGGTATAGAAGTAAGAACAACCGAAGGTTCCGTCTCGAGGGACTTTAGGCTTTCAAGTGAACTCTGTAGAGGTGTACAACTGTACCCACACAGAAGAACGAGACTAACCACCATACCCGTGCGCAAGGGTAAGGGTTGCCTCACGTCTCTAACCTTTCCCTAATCTAGGCCGAATATCCACAAAAGCATTGATAAGTTCCCGGGTAATGCTACCATCATCTACCCGACGCCACCCTCGTATCAGTTTCACGGATAGGCAAGTCGCAATTAGTTACTTGGCTTGTCGCCCCCATTTGCGACATGTGGTATGTACTTGTGGTTACTCGGACTCACTATCCCAATGAACAATCCTTAATTACTCCACGAGTTACATCACCTGGGATCCAACACCCACCGTGACCATACCCGTCGCATGAATAGAGATTGTCGATTGATCATCAAGATTATAATTCAAGTTATGATTGGTTCTTAATCATGAAATGCAAACTCATAATGAAACAAATAGGGTTCCTAATAGTGGGGTGCCTGCCTGGTCATGCCGTTCAAATAATCGAAGCTGACAATGATGACTTATACACATTCCTCATGTCCATAAAGAGTCCTAAGAGAGATGATCAACGGAATTGGAGATAATTGATAGGGAGATGGAGATAAAGATTGAGACTTTGATTTGGAACATGGGAAGAGGCATCCAAACTTGGCTCTACTATTGAACTATTTATTACCTAGTTAGTATTAGTATTGTTGACCTCTTGGGTAAGTTTCTAATCAACATGACATCCTCTATCATCATGATGGACTCTCCCGTGTATGCGGCGGAGACTCCGCTGGATTGGACTCAAGGGTTACTTAGTTCAGGTTTGGTTCAGTTAGGGTCCAAGAAGAAGAATTAAAAGAAATCCAAGGGATGCATGGGTGATTGAGCTAGGTGAAGATCTCTTGAACTTACTCTACATATGATAGAACCACCACCAGCAAGAAATCTTCAATCTTGCACCAAAAACCACAAATTAGGTCTTTGGAGAAAAAATCTAAAAAATGAGAGATACTTCTCTTGAGCTAACCATAGATGAAGTTGAAGATGTTGAAGAAGTCCATGAGATGATGCTGGTGCTTCTCTTCTTCTTCTCCTATTCCTTCTCCAATCCATTCTCCAATCCTTTCTCTCTCTAGTTCTTGGGTTCATCCTTATTCTTGAGTGTAGAGAGAGATAGAGGGGAGTGAAGCAAATGAATGAGTGAGTGAGAGTGGGGGTGAAGTGGAGTGGCTTCAGCCGATGAAGGGTTCCAACTCAAATTTGACAAGTGGGTCCAAGCAATGCAAATGAAAAACAGCTCATTTTCCACTTACCTTCATTGTTCGCAATGCATCTTGACGGTCTAGTAGCTCTAGCGGACTATCCGGTGGCTCCCTATCTTTGCTTGATGGGTGCTCTAGATGCATGCACTGACAAGGGAGGCTGAGCTAGTTATGGATGCATGCTCCATTGACTATATACCTCCGGATGCATGCATGCACCAATGGGGCGCTCCGGATGCATCCCATTCCCATTACATAATCATTTAGGACTATACACATGCAATTTCCTACAAGAAATATTATGGCATACAACATTTGACAAGGAAATTTACATATTCCAACATGTCAGCATGGAGGCAGGATGGACATATATAGGCCATATATTAAGCACACTTTGACTCACCAAAGCATTCACCAACCATCATGGAGGAGGAGGAGGAGAAGAAGAAGGAGAAGGAGGAGGAGGAGAACGAGAAGGAGGAGAAGAAGGAGAAGGAGGAGAAGGAGGAGGAGGAGGAGAAGAGCTAAACTATATCCAAGCTATAGCCCAGGAGTCATCAAGGAGGAGGCCCGCGAGGGTCGAGGTGGTTGATCAATGTGAAGACCAAGGCAAGCCAAGAACATCCAAGATAGGCGTATCTGGACGGTAGTTAGGATCTATTTGTTGTGCATTCCATGTTACAAACTAGGAATCCAAACTGTAAGCCCAATCGCCCTCATTGTAACCCTACCACCAATGCCTATATAAAAAGAGGGTAGGGACCTCGTGATCAGAATCCAACTCATCTCATTCCAATCTACTAAGTAGCTAGAAGCATCAGCCCCTATATAAGCATGCGAATACAAGAAGAGTAGCATCACCATAGGACTAGGGTTTTATGCGCACCACGGCCTGAACCAGTATAAATCATTGTGTCTCATATGCTACCATCTGATTCCATCTACGCGATCACTAGGCATTGACAGAGCTAATTCATCTGACAACTATGCACTTACCAACTATATATTATTACGATATACGTGTGGATGAGGATCGAAGTCGTCCACTAGTGGAGAAATGAGATCTAGTCCCGGTTGGGAACTAGCTCTACTCCCGGTTTCCCAACCGGGACTAGAAATCCGGGACTAAAGGATGGGACCTTTAGTCCCGGGCACATAACCAGGACTAAAGGTCCATCCACAGGAGAAAAAATAAACAAAATACTAGGGATACCTCTCTTGCGGTGTATGAGATTCGAACCCAGGACCTCTCTCCTCGCGCATAAACTCCTTACCAACTCAGCTATACACCACATGTGATAGAGACTTGGACACTCTCCTTTTGAATTGACCCATGGGGTACCTTTAGTCCGTGGTGAATGACCTTTAATCCGGGTTGGTGATACCAACCGGGACTAAAAAGGTCACCCTTTAGTCCGGGTTGGTAACCGGGACTAAAAGGTTGACCTTTAGTTCTGGTTTTAGGCTCCAACCGGGACTAAAGGTGGCATGCTGCGAAAGCCTACCAGGATAGGAGCCTTTAGTCCCGGTTGGTAGCTCCAACCAGGACTAATTCTCCCTCTACTCCTGGACGTAAAAAATATCGAGACTAAAGCCCAAAATCGAAGTAGATGAAAGGTCATTTCTCTACTAGTGGTCTAAACAGCATGTGTGGCTAGACACTCCTGTCTCTAAAAACTAACTTGCATTGGTTGAGCATCTATTTATCTATCTAGCCAGATTGAGCATCTGGTCATCCATGCATGTTGGGGTACATGTGTATCGATGCATGTGAACCACCAGCCAGTCAAGAATATATTCGTGGACAGGTTGGTCTTATATCTAATTAACTCCATAGTTATGGCATGCATGCATGGGTTCTTTTTCCTGTCTTTGGTTTGTTTTCTTCTTCTTTTTTGAACATTTGGTTTGTTTTCTTTGTGCATATATACTCATCACTCATTCTTAGCGTAAACAGTGTAGGAAAGGTATATATGCAAAGATTGTATATATGTGACCAAAATGAGAGAGGAGGAGGTGGATCGCTAGTGCCATGTGGGGTACGGTCACCTCGCCACGTTGTGGGCAGCCGCTGCATCCTAATGGCAGGCTGCGTTCTGTATCGTCGCAAAAAGTGTTATGTAATAGTTTCTTAGTAGCGCCGGTGGGCACTTTTAATTCCAACATAGAATATTTGGTGGATGCAGGGATTTATCAGGTATTTGTACATTTGCAGAAAAGCAATGGCGTTTATTAAAGAATGACATGCTCATGAATTGGATTTAATTTATCTAGTCATGGTAACTCTATGTATGGTAATAATAAATCCATAAAGTTTAAGTGATCACAATATAATCCAACTCATCATTAATTCCACATTCTCTCTACAATGGGTCTAGAAGTAAGAACTACCGAAGGTTCCGTCCCGAGGGACTTTAGGCTTTCAAGTGAACTCTGTAGAGGTGTACAACTGTACCCACACAGAAGAACGAGATTTTTGATTGATCATCAAGATTATAATTCAAGTTAGGATTGATCATCAAGATTATAATTCAACACCCACCGTGACCTTACCCCTTGCATGAGTAGAGATTTTTGATTGATCATCAAGATTATAATTCCAGTTAGGATTGATCATCAAGATTTTAGTACTTGATTAACCCGGTGTAACAATCCTACATGCGCGAGAATGAGTTCCCTTCTCAAACTTGACTTCTATTGAAGCTAAGCAACTAAGCATTAAACGAATCCCAACCATTTGTTAGGTGAAGGCTAGGATCAACTAAGTGTATAGCTTTAGGTTAATGAAGCAATGTTAAGTCATTAATCATATTCACATGAAATGCAAACTCATAATGAAACAAATAGTAAGTATCCAAAATAGGGTTTCTAATAGTGGGGTGCCTGCCTGGTCATGCCGTTCGAATAATCGAAGCTTCATTTATGATGACTTATACACATTCCTCATGTCTGTAAAGAGCCCGGAGAGATGATAAACGGAATTGGAGATAATTGATAGGGAGATAGAGATAAAGATTGAGACTTTGATTTGGAACATGGGAAGAGGCATCCAAACTTGGCTCTACTATTGAACTATTTATTACCTAGTTAGTTTTAGTATTGTTGACCTCTTGGGTAAGTTTCTAATCAACATGACATCCTCTGTCATCTTGATGGACTCTCCCCTGTATGTGGCGGAGACTCCGCTGGATTGGACTCCAGGGTTACTTGGTTTAGGTTTTGTTCAGTTAGGGTCCAAGAAGAAGAATTAAAAGAAATCCAAGGGATGCATGGGTGATTGAGCTAGGTGAAGAGCTCTTGAACTTACTCTACATATGATAGAACCACCACCAGCAAGAAATCTTCAATCTTGCACCAAAAACCACAAATTAGGTCTTTGGAGAAAAATCTAAAAAATGAGAGATACTTCTCTTGAGCTAACCATAGATGAAGTTGAAGATGTTGAAGAAGTCCATGAGATGATGCAGGTGCTTCTCTTCTTCTTCTCCTATTCCTTCTCCAATCCTTTCTCTCTCTAGTTCTTGGGTTCATCCTTGTTCTTGAGTGTAGAGAGAGAGAGGGGTGTGAAGCAAATGAATGAGTGAGTGAGAGAGAGTGGGGGTGAAGTGGAGTGGCTTCAGCCGATGAAGGGTTCCAACTCGTGCTGACAAGTGGGTCCAAGCAATGCAAATGGAAAACAGCTCATTTTCCACTTACCTTCACTGTCCTGCAATCTGTCGGACGGTCCAGTAGCTCTAGCGGACTCTCTGGTGCCTCCCTGTCTTTGCTTGATGGGTGCTCCAGATGCATGCACCGACTAGGGAGGCTGAGTTAGTTATGGATGCATGCTCCATTTACTATATGCCTCCGGATGCATGCATGCACCAATGGGGCGCTCCGGATGCATCCCATTCCCATTACATAATCATTTAGGACTATATGCATGCAATTTCCTACAAGAAATATTATGGCATACAACATTTCACATGGAAATTTACATATTCCAACATGTCAGCATGGAGGCAGGATGGACATATATAGGCCATATATTAAGCACACTTTAACTCACCAAAGCATTCACCAACCATCGTGGAGGAGGAGGAGGAGGAGGAGAAGAAGAAGGAGAAGGAGGGGGAGGAGAAGGAGAAGGAGAAGGAGAAGAAGGAGAAGGAGAAGGAGAAGGAGAAGGAGAAGGAGGAGGATAAGAAGGGCTAAGCTATATCCAAGCTATCAGCCTAGGGGCCATCAAGGAGGAGGCCCACGAGGGTCGAGGTGGTCGATCAACGATGAGACCAAGGCAAGCCAAGAACATCCAAGATAGGCGTATCTGGACGGTAGTTAGGATCTATCTGTTGCGCATTCCATGTAACAAACTAGGAATCCAACCACATATGCCTATATAAAAAAGGGTAGGGACCTCGCGATCGGGATCCAACTCATCTCATTCCAATCTACTAAGTAGTTAGAAGTAACAGCCCCTGTATGAGCATACGAATACAAGAAGAGTAGCATCACCAATGGACTAGGGTTTTGCGCGTACCACGGTCTGAACCAGTATAAATCCTTATGTCTCATATGCTACCATCTGATTCCATCTACGCGATCACTAGGCATTGACAGAGCTAATTCATCTGACAACTATGCACTTACCAACTATATATTACTACGATATACGTGTGGATGAGGATCAGAGTCGTCTAAACAACATGCGTGGCTAGACACTCTTGTCTCTGAAAACTAACTTGCATTGGTTGAGCATCTATTTATCTATCTAGCCAGATTGAGCATATGGTCATCCATGCATGTTGGGGTACATGTGTATCGATGCATGTGAACCACCAGCCAGTCAAGAATATATTCGTGGACAGGTTGGTCTTATATCTAATTAACTCCATAGTTATGGCATGCATGCATGGGTTCTTTTTCCTCTCCTTTCATTCAAGTCGATCGATATCACCACGTACTGTGTCTGTATCTGCGGTGCGACTTGAGGCGCCGTAACTGCTGTTGCCTCCTTGCAGGATTCAGAGGCAGGCTCCACTCCAGTAGTGCAAGTTTGACAAGCCGTTGGTACTTGCAAGTTGCAAACATATGCATATGCATGTGGACACGGACGACGACGACCACGGCAGCAGCACCGCAGTTAATATAGTCAAGGATGAAGGATGGCAGCTGCTAAGGATGGAAAATGGAAATAGATATCCGAATTATCTGATATCCGTATCCGCTAAAACTTGTAATATGAATATTCGTATTCGTATCTGTTTATAATGTGGTAACTAAATGGATATATCCGAATTCTTTCAGGATTCAGAGGCAGGCTCCACTCCAGTAGTGCAAGTTGGACAAGCCGTTGGTACTTGCAAGTTGCAATTAATATAGGCAAGGATGAAGGATGGCAGCTGCTGTGGCCGGCATGTCGTGGGACGGTTTCCTTGTAATGTAATTATATTTAACCGTCACGGAACCAAATCCCCAGCGCTCCAAATTAATAACTTAAATGACCACCAGCTAACCAACATTATACGTACCTGCAAGTTATGTACACGCGCACTACATACATATATAGTAGTTCTAGCTATTTATCTAGTATAGTACCCGTGGTAATGCCACGATTTCATTTTATGGATGCACACAAAAACAAGCAAATGATGATATTATTTCATAGTTTAAGTTTTACGCAATTCTTTTAGGGCAACAAGTTTCATGCAACTGTTAAATAACAAAGCATAATAAAGTTACGTCTCGCCCGAACCATTGACGACACAAGAAAAAATCATTTGAAGCTACAGAGTGAAAAGAACAACACTTTATGCATGCAGCTCCTCTCCAGATCACCCAAATACGAATAATCTCGCTGGCACCTTCGCCCCCACCATTTGAATGACATATTTATGCTCAGTACATCAACGATGTCCTCCCAGTATTATGACTGCACCATCTGGCCGGAAAATCATATCCATCTTCTCCAGAAAAATGTGTCTGCATCACTCCTACCAATTTTGACACAAACATTATTAATAGAAGGTACAATTTGCCTTTGCATTACCAACCCAGGAGAAAGAACAGAGAACACATACTTCTTCTGATATAAACCGAACATGCCATTGCAATAATGTACCGGGTTATATTACGCAGGGTATATAGAGAAATTTTACAATGGTTGGAAAAAATATGGACCATCCATGGAGGCTAGAGATCGGACGATGTAAAAATAGTAAGTACATGTGTAAAAGTACTCGGTACTAACAAAATAGTTGGGATAATACCAAAATTGGTAGGACCAGTACCCAAACAAGTGGAGTCAGTCTCGAAATTATGATTTGTTTTTTCGGATAAGGGTAAATCTGTAATTTCAACCCCTTCATCGATGGCACAACACTGTCATCCCACCCCATCTCAGTCTCACCGTCGATGGGAAGAGCCAGACCGTCACCGCCGTCGCACCAGAGGCCGCCGGTTCCATCACCACAGCCAAGCGCCTTTCAACAGCAGTGCCGCCCGCAGCCGATGTAACCCGGCCGCCTGTGCCGTGCTTCATCCCGGCAGGGTCGGCATGTACTTACAAGCTAAGCCGCGCCTCTTCCTCACGCAGAAGGACGCCAAGGTGACGCCCGCGTCGGAAGACCTGCCGCAGCTCGTCGGCCATGCCGCCCGGCCGCCAGCATGCGGACACGCACACGTCGGTGACCGCGGGAACGCGCAGCAGGCAGAACGCGCGCTCCGCCAAGCACAAAAGCTCCACGCATGCGCAACGCTCCGACAGAACAAAAGCTCAGCTTCCTAGAGCTCCGGCGGAACGCAAGCGCAGCACCGTCACCGTGACAGTATGCGCAGTTTGTCCAAAAGCTCAGCTTCTTAGAGCCGCTCGCGAATCGGAAGAAAAATGACATTGCCTGTGAATCGTCCTCCTGAAGAAGGCTGGCTCCGAGCGAAAAGCAGCAGCTGCATGCCGCGCGCTGAGACGAGAGAAACAGTCAAACAGAAAAGAAACAGCCCTCATGAGATGACGGATATACCCCCATAATAAAAATTACATTTAATACATAATCTTCCTCAAACAATTGCTTGCAAAATAGGAAAAGTGAAAGTACCTGGAAGTACCTGGAAGTACCGAAGTATTTTCCCAACCATTGTAGCACCTGCAAAAGTGCAACGTCGTACTTATATATTAATTAATGCAAACAAATTAATATAAAATATAAAGCCAAAAAAATAAAATTGTTTATCAACATGCCCAAAAATAAAAATATCAAGCTCCTGCCCAGCAATATATATTCACGTGAGGAGTGATAAAAATGGTTTGGGTATACCCACCGTTAATCACCGGTTCAAGGCATCTTTATAAACAATATTCTTGGTGCTCTTCCCTGTAGGATCATGTTCTTCTTTTGGTTTAGCCAAAATTCTTGTTATTGATATTGATACCCCTTGATAAACCAATATAAAGTTGTCCATGGGAGAACACGGGTTTTGAAAGATATATCCCAACATTAGTGATGGTTTGTCCCTACGATTTATTTATGGTCATGGCAAAACTTAACTGTACTCGGAATTGTTTTCTTTTGAACTTGAAAGGAAGGGAAATATCATCTGAGGGAGACAGTGGGGGCCTTGGTACGAAAACCCGTTTTCGCTCATGTTGTACACCAACGATCTCAGCATCAATTGCATTGTCTTGCAATTGCATTGTCTTGCATTGTTTCGTTGCACAATCAGTTGTTAGGATCAAGATTGCGGAGAAGAATCACATGACAGTTGATTTTTAGCTTCAGCTCGTGCGGGGGAGGCCATTTGGAGTTATCGAGTTCAAAAAATCAATAGAGAAGTGATTCTGAGGATCGTTAAGAACTGTGTCGAAGCTGTGGTAAACCTTTTCCTCACCTGAAAACCTATCAATCATCATTGCGTTTAGCCTATCGACATGTTCATTTTTGGTCGATAGAATTGCACGGGAGCTCATATAGGCGCCTGATGTTGCTTGTTCTTCAAGTGATGGGAAAACATCTTGAATGAGTTTGTTGACTGCCACCTCCGTGTCAGTATAACCAATCACAATGTCATCAGGTTGTTGAACATAATCATCTCCAATTGTTTCTTTGGTTTCATTTCCAATTCGTAACAGGTACTCTGAAAACCAAGGGTCAGACTGTGCCCTCATGTTACGTGACAATCTTATCTTCCTGAAATTCTCCCACAAATAGGATCTATGCAATGTAGCATCAGGTTACCTATGCTCTTGTCCCACGTGTCACCACAAAAAGGACCTGTGTGAAGTCTCCACCAAATACCATGACCTTTCCTCCAAATGGCAAAGCACATTCCATAATATCTTGTAGGGACCTATCAAGTGTCTCAATGCACTGACGCTTGGTCATGGCAACTATGCAGTGCCACATTGCATCGTAAAGCTGCACATACTGTTGTCCCCAATTTTAATTGGAATTTTAAACCTTGAGTGTGTAGTGCATCCTCTGGGCAATATCGATGCCGCTATACCAGATGTGTCTATTGTAATGCCTATTAATCCTTCGGACCGAACTCCCGCAAGGAGGGCCTTGTATAGGAACGTCTTGCCCATGCCTCCAAGACCATCTACGAAAAAAACTTGGCTCTTGTTAGCAAATACATGCTGAATGATTTCATCAAACCCTTCACACTGCTCCTTGTTAAGAGATTCATAAATATCTAAGTGTTCTTGGTCTATGGCGATGTTTTGTTCCTCTCTAACCTCTTTCATCATGTCATTGGAGCTTCGACCAACGTCGCAAATAGGTGGCAGACCATAATCTCTGATATCCTTCCCCATTGAGTGAACCATATTCCATATGTCTCAGTACCATTTGCTCCACTGCAGACGTGTTGCTATTGTCCCATCTGAAGTCTTCACCTAGAGTGTCCTTATGTTTGTCCCATAGTCCACGTATGTTAGTGGCCTCGCAGAAGACAAGATGGTAGCAAATAACCTTCGCAGGGCACACAACATCTAGAAAGTGGTGGCCTCAGTCAAGCAGTCATCGATTTATTTGTCCGTCTCGATAAGCCCTCTTTTGTCGCATGCTTCCCTAAAATTAGAGTATGTGACACTAGCCAATGTTCTCAAATCCTCATATGATGTTGCACCTCTCACATGATTCAGTGGAACTCTTAGGAAGTATCTCTCTCCTTCACCAGGGTTTGCATAGACAATCTGCCCTATCTGTCCTGACATTTATTTCCTTATTTGCCACACTTTTTCCCCTTTGATCCAACGGTAGTGTTCTAGGAATTCTCTGTACAATATTTTCCTTGATGTCCTATCTTCACTGTTTTTCTAAAATACTCGCTAAGTGTGGTCCTATTAGAACCTGGCCGAGTAACAACATCCTCCAGGTTTTCCTCCACATTATATGTCATGGACTGCATGTCAGGCAAATGTAGTTGGAGCTGAAATATAGCAGGATAGACTCCAAACATTGGGGAAACAAATGTCCTATGCACAGCTTCTAGTGGAGATATGTATCTATCATTCCTATACCGTCGTATCTCATTGATGACACCATCATCTCTCTCATGTTGGTCCGCATTATTAACCGTGAATGATGCTTGGTCATGGCCTTTATATACGTACTTAAATAGATACTTCACAGCTTTAATGCTTGAGCATGCTTCAACATTCATGTGGCAGTTGTATTTCATGAGAAGACCAGTGTTGTACGGCACCACCCACCTATTATCTAACTCCGCTCTCCTAATCTTTACTCGGCATCCATCATCCCTTCTCCTGTATGTTGGATATGAGTCATTTCCTTGTTGGGTTGCCTCACAGAACTATTGAGGATAGTGAAAGCAGCACTCTCCATCCACCATACATGCGCAGTTTTTATTTAGCACACCACATGGTCCATGCAACATATGACTGATAACTAGACCATGCAACTCTGGGTATCTATCCTTGTTTGGGATCTTCGCTGAAATTACTCGATCATATGCATCTGGGGTTGTCAACGTACTCCCTGACTTCATGATCATAGGAAATGCTCATGTGGTAGCCCCCTTTTTTGGAAGTCGGTAACATGAACGTATGTTGCAATATCACCAAAATACTTTCCCTTGATCAAAATATCTTTTAGATCACATAACTTTACCCTGTACACTCTTGCACCAGTTCTGGCCTATCTTGTGGTTCCTGCCCGGGTTCAAGATTCCTTATTATCTCTTCCCAGTAGGGATTGCATGTCATGGTGATGAAGTAATCAGGCCTTCCAAAACACTGCACAATAGCCATAGCATTAAGGAACCTTTGCTGTATGTCTCGATCGCATCCTGGGAATGATCTTGGTAGCACAATTCTCTTGCCAACCTTAGAACCCTGGGTCTTTCTAGTTGAGATAACATCAACTAGTCCCTAAGATACAATTAAGTATGTATAACATTAGCAAAAGACAGTAATAAGGTCACAAAGTTCATAAAGAAAAAAACAATATATTTTGAGTGGTTACCTTGTATAGCTCTGCCCATATGAGTTTTTGGTCTCGAGGTTAGAGTACCAATCTAGCCTCATAGACTCGATCTTTATATACATATCTACAGCCCATTGCTAGAAAAAAAACGATCTCTAAATAATAAAATGTTAAAAGTCCCGGTCTAACTTGTAATTTGAAGCAGTAGTATTCTTGTGCAGACACGTATCTTGTGGATTGTGCTCCATCCGCAACTCTACTTAGCCAATCACCTTCTTGTACGTCATTGTCATCTTCTTCCGCTTGATTTTTGTTATAATTATCTGCTGCAACATATATAAAATGTCCGGTTATTATAATATATACTTACACCATAGGATTTTATAGCAGAAATAATACCGGAGATAATACCTTGATAACCAGCGGTAGTGCCATCATCCCTGTAATTAACATTAGTAGAAGCTGGGGTTGCAAATGGTTGAGTGACTGGGTCACCACTGTACAGCATAAACTTGTTCCAACATGTTTCTTCTCGTGGGTAGTATAGAGGATAAGCTAATGGGTCATAACAACCATGGTATGCTCGGATATATTGCGGACGACGATCGGTCCTACCATATACAACCACACTCCTATCAAAACATATATGTGGATTGTTCCCTTCCATCCAGATAGCAGCAACTTGGGATGTTGTTGATGCATTGTACCTTCTCTGGTCAGTATTGATATTTGTATTGAGTTCAATTCCTTTAGTCATCCAAGTTTGGAAAAGTATCATTTCTCCTAAAAGTATGAACATATGGCTTATCCTGCAAAATTGTAATTATATTCTGGATGAGGTTGATATCAAGATCAGGGGACCTTTTGACTCTATGTAATAAGCCCTCATCTTCTGTATCATAAAAGTAGAGCTACAGATGCCGAGGGCCGTGGCCACCTGGCACTGTTGAGGTTGTTAATATCAATCATAAATCATCAACATATCCTACATATATACTTAATTCCATCACAAAACATAGGTATATGGTTTTAAACTAATGAATTCCATAAGTTTTGGTGAATATGTGAATGCAGGAGGATTTATCCAGAAAACAACCATGGGACCACTATCATACACTCCAAACAAGCAGACCGACGACAACAAGTGATTTAACTCATGAAAACTGCAAAAGGGAACTCAAGATGGAGTCTAGGACCCACCACACGAAGGGGAGACCCACTTGCCAAAGTGGTAGGCTAGCCGGCCCAGTGGGGAGGCCGGCCGGACCACTCTGGAACCCATTCACTCTCCGCCGCCTCGTATGCATTTCTAAGATCTACACCGTTAATTTTAAGGTGGTTTTAAGTCGGTTTATCCAACGGTGATCGAGGGAGTTGACGCGGATCGATGATGTGGCAATGCCTTGCCCCTTACTCCATCTCCCCTATAAAAGGAGCCCTATACCCCCTCTAGGAGGCCATCAATCCCATAGAGAGCCATCTCTCATTCAGATCAAGATACACCACAAGAGAGAAATCTCCACAAAGCTTTCAAGATGTAGAAGTAGAATAGCTCTAGTTGAGAGTTAGGGAGAGTTGAGACATGCTGAGGTTCTGGAGAAATCTTCAGAGGTCGGGTATATCTTTGTATCTCACATTTGCAAGACTTATGCTTTAATATAGTTATCTTCTCTATTTACTTTTATGCCTTTCATGTGTATGGTTAATATAGTTATCATATCTTAGCATGGGATCTTCGCTCGCATCGAGTGCTTTAGTTATCATATGTGACTAGAGTAGTAATCCATAGTATAGACATGGTGTCTAGACTATAGGTTACCTGAGATTGCGCTCAGTCCTATGGTTAGTTGTGGTATCCCTAGGGGGTGACAGCTCTGTCAGGCCATTGTGACCACCACGTTTGGATTGGTGTTCATAGAGCTTTAGGCAGCCTTCCCCCAACTATGCTTTCTCACCCTCTCAAGAGTTGGAAAGGTATTGTTGCTCCAAAGTATTATTGTGTATGATCGCTATATTTACCCATGATTTAGTTATACCCTATAGAACCAAAGTAATAGAAAAGTATTTAGGAACCTTGAACTCACTCGTTGTCCTCTCAATTTAGCTAAACTGCTCATTTATGGAATTCTCTTATGTGTGTGTCATTATTCATAACTCTTATCATAAACAACACTTACCCCCACTTTAGTTTAGTTGGTATACAAGTTAGTAGATACATGATGGTGAACTATCAATTTCTTTAATCATTGTTTCCCTGTGGATAAATACGATACTCTAGAATACTCTCGGGTAAAAGCTACAATGGTATCCGTGCGCTTGCAAATTTATCTGTGTGTGTTTAAAATATACCAACAAGCTTTCTGGCGTTGTTGTCGGGGAAACAAATGGCGTAAAGATTTTGATACTAGCTTGATGTCTGCTAATCTAGTTGTTACTAGCTTTTGTGGGATTACCCCTGTTTTGTTGAATTGTAGAAAAGACAGGATAGCAGACGCCGTTGTGACCTTTCGACGAGTTTCCACAAGAAAAGAAGAAGCACTGAAGAACACAGGGTGCCTGAACGTTCATGATTCATCAACACTAGAACCCTGCCATCTCACAAGTATTGTATAGATATATATATATATATATATATATATATATATATATATATATATATTTCTAAACCATGTGTCGATTGGAGAAAAGGTCGACGTCATAAGAATTCAATTCACATCTCAAGTGACAAACGTAGAGGTTGCACTACTCACAAATTCCATCTTCTGAGTCATGGTAAGTATGATCAAGAAAGGTGAGATAGTCATGCTCATGGACTTTAAACTTGATGAGTAGTTATCTTCCACTACATGTTTACTTTGAATAATCCATGCATCCACTCTTTTTAGTTTAAATTTTCTCATATCAAATCCAGAGCATATTTAGTTCCATGCATATTTTCTTTTCACTTGCATCTTTATCCAACAAAAAAATATCTCACCATGATTATGCTCTTTTATCTCTATTTGAATAAATCTTTATAATGCTTTCATGCTACCTTTGTTTGCTATAGTATATTCTTAGTTTAAACTATTTTCCTAAATTAAATTAGATGCGGTGTCTAGTTTGATTCTTGAACCAAAAGGTGTGCTGATTTTACTTTCAAAGGCTTTTAAATTAAGCATGGTGCTTAGGTTAAAATACATTCCTAAATCAAATTACACGTGCTGTCTAGGTTGATTTTTGAACCGATAATATGCTTTAGTAGATACTGGTTATTTTGTTGGACTAACCCTGTAGAAAACCCTCAAATTCAATATGGGAAAGTCCTGAGATGAATTCACATTAGAGATGAATCAAGGCATATGATGAACTCCAATAACTTTGCACAAAGAAGACCTGGCTCATTCTTCATGAAGGAAGAACTGTGAGTATCAAGGTTTATTCACTTATCTTTTGTTGCAAGTTATCTTTGCCTTGAACCATTCTAGAATGCAATGAACACATGAAACATGATAAATAAAATTTATGGTAAAGTAATCCTAAAACTATCCTTTCATTAGCACAAATGAAAATCTCTCAAATTATGGACAACAACCCGTATTGCAAATTTATGGTATTCCCTCGGGTATGTGTCCACTAACATATTGCAGGGATGAATAAATATAAGCTATGCCTGTTCATGGTTTGCTTTGAACCTACATACCCAAGCCAAACCACCACTTCATTTTTGGAACAAAGAGAAAGAAGATGAGTGCCATAAAATGGATCTACAATAAATGCACACACTCATAGAAGTGGACGGACAAATCAACAGGCTACAAACAATGTCAAAGACAACCTAGCATTGAGCTTTCCTAAGACTCAAGCTAGGATGCTGATGAGAAGCAGGGTGCAACCGACCCATATTAGTCAGAATATGCTTGCTTTCATCATCTTTGAAGACACCATCTCGCATGCCGACAGCAAGGACAAGACAACGAGATGCCACTACATCATGGCATGCATCATCGTGGCAACAAACATCTGTAATCAATGAGGTCTGTCGATGCTGGCGTATCGCAATCAAATAGAGTAGAACAACTCTCCACCATACTGCTAGAGGGCACAGACAATAAAGGAGGAACTCGAGACTGCATCTCCAATGAACACCAATTCTTCAACCAAGAAGCAACAAAAATCAAGAAAGGTTGACAGGAGAAGAACATGTTGTTGTCCTATCGGTGTTTCATAAGTTGAACTAGTAAATTTATACGATTGGCGCGCTGCTCTAGGAAGACAATGGTAGCATCTAAAAGACACGAGGATTTATACTAGTTCAGGCCAGAGCCCTATGTCTAGTCTCAGAGATGATCGAGTGCATGTTCCTCGCTTGAATGCTCTGAAGTTCTTACAATGGGGGGTGCAAGAATGGTGGAAGGGGTAGAAGAATCTAAGCTAGGTGATAGGCAGCCCAAAGAGAAGCTTCAGGAGCCCTGCTACGATGGAGAATGAGTGAATGAGAAGGAGACTCAGAATGTCTAGAAAGGGTGCCCTAGCTTCCCTTATATAGAATTTGGGGCCAGGGCACATACAAAGCAATAGGTTCTTCTGACCGAAGGGTCGTGAGCCTGAGGGACATTCTAGCTAACTTGGCTTGCAGGCTACGCTGTCTTGCGAGGTGCGTCCAGGAATGACTATCGTCATGGTGGTCTTGTGGCCATGTCACGGCATGGTGTGGCATGGTGCAACTATGTCGGCCATGGTGGCACTGTAGGCACGATGGTAGTTCACCAGCCGTCCTATGCGACATGGTCTCCGTCATGGCCTTCGTCATCATCTCCTAGTTTCCTAGGGTCGTATAGGAGTTGGTGGCCGCCTCTGGATTGTTGCTTGCCTTGTTGTCTTGAGGAGCGGGGGGCCATGATCCCCATCATAGGGGTCATGGTTCTCACCAGCCTGGATGTCCTATGAATTGAGGCCCTCGTCGTGGATTCCATCCCGTAGTGGGCTAGATCGTACTCTTGTCTCGTCGGGCCATATCTAGCCATACCTATCATCACCACTTTGGGCGGTATTGTCTTGTCTGTGCAGCATGGCATAGGGATGGCGTCTGTTCAGACCGAGGGGACTCCTTGTAGGGTTAGTGTGGCATGTTCATTCCTGTTAGAGCGGGCACGCTTGGCTGGGCTCGACCTCTCTCTGTTCCTTCTAGGGGTCATGATGGGGGAGAGGTTGTATGCCTTTCTAGCGTCATGTAGGCATGAAGGAGGGGTCCTGGCTGACCCTAGCCTTATCGTCCGGCCTGGTTTGCTTAACTTAGCTAGGCCTCAGTCGTTCGGGCCTTCACTAGCTGATATGTTGCGGGCCATATGGCCTTCTAACTAATCAGTGCCTTGAGACACCCCGGGGTTATAACCCCGCCAGTAGCCCCCAAGTGTTTTTATGATCACAAAGTGATCGTGAAAGCGCTGAGATGCATGTGCGTTGAGCGTGGGTTTGTAGTCGTGGCTTATTCTAGCTTTTTATCGCTCGATCCCTTGTGTTTTGCCCCATCAGGACGCCTAGCGATGAGGTATGTGACTACTGAGCTCTGCTATGTTAGTGTGCTGTGTATTAGGGCTTGTGACCTAGGCGAGGGCTGAGTGGTCTCGTCGACGTTGTACCGGCCCTTCATTTTGGAGGGTCTTGATTTCCTCGACTTCACGCGGGCATCTGACATTATCTGTGACCTCCGTTAGCTCGCCACGCGGCATGGGGGTCTTAGGCTATTCAGTCCGCCCTTGGGCCTATAAATACGGGCCTTCCTTTCTTTCGAACCACTCATGGTAGTGTCCACAAGTTGTTCCCTCGTCTGTGGTTTCCTCGTATTGACGACACGAGGAAATGCTTACCCGACCTCTGCGCACATGGTCATGAGTTTTTTTGTGATCGTGCATTGACTCCTAGGTCTTGGACCTTTTGTTTTTTCCATGTGACTTAGCCGTGATCATGCTTTGGGCTCTGCATTGCGCGTCACCCAGGCCATTTGCTTCGTCGATCTCTCCCGTAGAGGTCATGGACCTCTGATGGTTTATGAGTCTCTAGAGCTAGCCTTAGGTCTCAAACCTAGGATACAGGGAGGAGTTAGTCAAGGCTTGGCCCTGACTTCTTTCGGGATCATGGGGACCCAACTCCATTTTTCCCTGACGTCCTTGCTGGCCTCAAGAGGTTGTGTTGCCTTCTAAAGGTGAGCTTGGTTTCACCCCACATGGGGAGAGACATGTCCACCTAACCATGCGGTCAGAGCGGTGTGCCTCATTGGAGTCAATGGGTAATTCGAGCGGGACCCGATATCCACCCTAATCAACATGGAGTTTGTCTATGCCTCATCGAGAGATGTCCCATAAATCATCGGCCATCAATCATGTCAGTCCCCAACAACCTCCATAGCAGCCAGAGGGCAAGATGCCTCCCCACCAGAGGGGGTCAACCCAGGAGACTTCGAAGTGGACGACTTGAACATAGGGAGAGATGGTCGTGTGGCTCCGCACCACCGATTAGAGCCACCGGGGCCCATCTCCTCCCTACCCCTATCCCTTTTGTGGCCTCGAGCCCTTCTAAGGGCCAGCCTAATAGAGGGTTTCCTAAGCACGATGCGTGGTCATGGATATGGAGGGCCGCTCGACGTGTGAGCCTAGGGGGCCATTCATGTCCCCTAGCCACGTCACGTCCTAGCGGTGCCCTCTCATGAGCAGTTGTGGGCCATAAAAGCGAGCGTGTGAATCGAAAGATAACAAAAACAAAAGGTACGAGGCTTACTCGGAATATGTTACCGCGTTGGCATCCATCGCTTGGTCTTTCATCCAGACACCTCCCCTGCACTGCGAGAAAGCAGTTAGTAAATGCCAGAGGAAACGCATGCGTTTGATGTACCTCCTACGACCGTTGCCGGGTCTTGTGTCGCCTAGGAGACAGAACCGCCACGTCTTCCGTCTCTTGATTGCGAGTGCATCTTAGAGTTTGCGCCCGTGTTGAATGCCAACCATCGTCTTCTCTGCCTTCGTCCTCGTGCCGAGCCCTCGAGATGCGAGGTATGACTGCGGGGCTTTGCTCCTGAAGTTGGGTCTTTTGTGCGGGCGGTCAACCTTCCATCCTGTGGGATGGAAAAATTCTCCCTCGGCATGAAAGCCCCTGCTTTGTTTGTGCTTTGGCCTATTTCACCCAAGTCTCCCCATTCGTTGATTGGGTTATGACCTCATCCTCGAGTGGTATTGTGATCGTGGGTGTTTCCCTCTAGCCAAAAGTTGATACTCAAGCTCAAGCGGGCCTAGACCATGCATGCTTGGATCGTGGTGAAGTTGTTCCTGCGTGGGGTTTGGCACTGCCTCATGAAGAGGGCATCGTCGCAAGCCCCAAGCACCTGAGTGACCATCCACGAGGGATCATTGACCCCTATTGGTTCGTTGGTTTCAGGTCATGGATCTAGGATCCCAAAAGGGGCTTGTCGTGGGGACTTGGCCCTACTTGTTTTCGGATCCCCGACAGCCTTATGGGTCACTACGGCCTGTTTTTTGGTCAATTTTTATTTTGCCCCACGTGGGGAGAGGCATGTCCACTGTAACCATGCGGTCGGAATGGTGCGCCTCGTCGGGGACGATGGGTAATCCGAGCGGGACCTGATGCCCTCCCCAGTCGAAGTGGAGTTCGGTTGTGCCTCATCGAGAGACATCCCATAAATCATCAGTCATCAATCCCATTGCTCTCCAACCGCCTCCACAGCGGCCAGAGGTCTAGATGCCTTCCCCCTAGAGGGGTCAACCCAGGAGACTTCGAAGCAGATGACTCAAACACAGAGAGAGGTGGTCATGTGGCTCCGTACCACCAATTAGAGCTGTGGGGGCCCACCTCCTCCCTGCCTCTATCCCTTGGTGGTCTCGAGTCCTTCTCAATACCGGTCAAAAAGATGAGTTCCTAGATACAACGTGAGGTCGTGGACACAGCGGGTCGCACTACATGTGGACTCCAGGAATCGTTGCCTCCCTGGTCACTGCGCCACTTAACAATGACTGCTTACCTGAGGGGCAAGAAAAGGTTGCATAGGAAATTAAAGAAATAGACAGAGGTGAAAGTCTTACGTGTGTTCTGCCCACCACTTTTTCGTTCTTTGCCCTTCATCTTGTTCCGCTAGGGCCACTCCTGTCTATGACCTTTTTATAGAAAGGTTAGTTTACCAATTCATGAGGACAGGAGGGTTAGTATATGTTTGAAAAGGAGGGCTAAGGATAGAATCTGTGTAGCTACTCAATGTTCCAGGAGTTGGTGTAGATCTCGCCGACGTCGTTCATGAGTCAGTAGGATCCCGGGCGAATGATTTCGGCGATGATGAAGGGTTCTTCCTAGGGCAGTGTCAGCTTGTGCATGTCTTTGGTGGTCTAGACCCATCTTAGGACGAGGTTGCCCGCCTGGAACGCTCGCTCTCAGACATTCTTGTTGTTGTATCTTCGTAGCGCTTGCTGGTACTTCGCGGAGCGAATCAGTGCTCTCTCGTGGTCTTCGTCCAGTTGGCCAAGCGTGTCTTGGTGATCCTTCTCTGCTTTGGCTTTGTCATATGCTAGGACTCAAGGTGTTCTATAGTCGAGGTCGGTCAGTAAGATAGCTTTGGCGCCGTACACCATGAAGAACGGTGTGAAACCAGTCGACCGATTTGGAGTCATTCTCAAGCCCCAGAGCACGGCCGATACCTCTCCAGACCTCCGCCCCACAAATTTGTCGAGCCGATGTACAAGAAGCTATCATGGGATTGGTTGCCATTGCTCAAGGTGCAGCGAGCACCTGAGCGTCTGCTCGTGATGAAGTCGTTGCGATCTTTAGGCTGAGAGCTGATGATGGCGCTTCTTCAATGCTTGGAGCAGACGTAGCCGGTGCAGATCGACCTCTCAGTTGGCTTTAGGTTGGCCTTTACTGGCCCAACATCCTCGGTGGGCATGTAAGCCCCCGAGGGCATCCTCTTCGTGTCCAGCCTGCTGTAGCTTCTGGCCGAGAGGGCCTGTGCGCTCTGATGTTCAAGCCTTCATGGCGCGAAGACATCACGACCATCGTGTCCCTACCTCTGGGTGCGGTTGCTAGTCCTAGCAAGAGTCTAGCGTGACCTATCGCTGTGGATGTGGGATCTGAATGCCTCACGGTTTGGTCCACTCATCGTGGCACGCGGCGCGCTCAGAGAGCTCGCTTCCTCAGATGCACGTGCCTTTGAGTAACAGCTGATAGTTCATGGAGACTTGTCGTGTGGCTTGTTCATCATGCAGGGTTGGATCTTGGTTCTAGGCTTGGCCCTACACAGTGTGGCGTCAGGTGGTTGCCTGATCACTAGCAATGACACCGCATGGCGGCATGTAGTTTTGTCACCCATGTGTGTCCTAGCTCTTTGTGTTCTGCTGGTGGCAAAGACGTTGCCCGGGGCGTGGCTCTACCATAGGGTCCAGTTGTTCTACGCGATGGGTCTAGACTAGGTAGAAACAGGTGGCGGACGTTGATCTATTGGTTCGAGTGATCTCATGGTTCCCTAAAAGCATGTGGACACCGTGGGTCATTCCTCGGGCAAGCTCGCCATGAGCCATGGGCTTCTAGATTCCTAGGTGGAAGCCTTGGCCATGGTCAGTGGCGAGAGAGGGTGTTGGACCCCCTATGTAGGTGAACTCTCGGATGCAGCGCCCGAGGGAAGTTCCAAGAGTATGTCCACCATGGACCACGGGATCCAGACCTCTAGGGTGGAGGTCCGGGCCGCAACTAAAGGTGGATGTGGCCGTTGGCCCTTTGGTGTGGTTAACCACGTGGTTTCCCAAAAGGATGTGGCCGGGCGAGGCCATTCCTTGTGTGTGTTAGTCACGAGCCATGGACCTCTGGTTTCCTAGACGGAAGACCTGGCCATGGCTGGTGATGAACTAGGGTAATGGCCCCCTTATGTAGGTGGACTATGGGATGCAGCCCCTAAGGGCAGTTCAAAGAGTGTGCCCGCTGTGGACCGTGGGGTCTAGGTCTCCAGAGTGGAGGTCCGGGCTATGGCTATAGGCGGACATGGGCGCTGGCCCTTTGATGCCGATGAACTCATAGTTTTCACGGCGAATGTGGCCATCGGGAGCGATTCTGTCAGTGAGTCCACCAGCGGTGCAAGGACCCATCGCTTCCTTCTCAACAAACAAGAGTGCACAACTATCCCCAACCTGGCACACCAACTGTCGATGTTTCGTAAACCAGACTAGTAAATTTATACGATTGCCATGTTGCTCTAGGAAGACGATGGTAGCATCCAAAAGACACAAGTATTTATACTGGTTTAGGATAGAGCCCTATGTCCAGTCTCAGAGATGATCGAGTGCATGTTCCGCGCTTGAATGCTTTAAAGTTCTTACAATGGGGTGCAAGAATGGTGGAGGAGGTAGAAGAACCTAAGCTAGGTGACGGGCAGCCCAAAGAGAAGCTTCACGAGCCCTGCTACGATGGAGAATGAGTGAATGAGTTGGGGACTCAGAATGTCTACAAAGGGTGCCCGGGCTGCCCTTATATAGAGTTCGGGGCCATGGAGCATACAAAGCAATAGGTTCTCCTGACCGAAGGGTCCTGAGCCTAAGGGACATCCTAGCCAACTTGGCTTGCAAGCTTTATCATCTTGCGAGGTGCTTCTGGGTGTGGCTATCATCATGGTCTTATGGCCACGTCATGGCATGGTGTGGTGTGGTGCTACTGTGCCGGCCGTGGCGGCACAGTAGGCACGATGGTAGTTCACCAGCCATCCTATGTGACGTGGTCTCTGTCATGGCCTTCGTCATCATCTCCTAGTTTCCTGGGGCATCATACAGGAGTTGGTGGCCACTCCTAGGTTGTTGGTTGCCTTGTTGTCTTGAGGAGAAGAGGGTCACGATCCCCATCATTGGGGTCATGGTTCTCGCCGTCCTAGATGGCCTCTGAATCGAGGTCCTCGTCGTGGATCCCATCCCGTAGTGGGCTAGATCGTACTCTTGTCTCGTCCTCGCTTTGGGCGGTATTGTCTTGTTTGTGCGACATGGCACAGGGATGGCGTTTGTCCGGATCGAGGTGACTGTTGTCTCCTCAATTGTTGCGGGGTCAAGGCGGCGTGTTCATTCCTATCAGAGTGGGCATGCTTGGCTGGGCTCGACCTCTCTCTGTTCCTTCTAGGGGTCGTGACGGGGGAGAGGTCGTGCGCCTTTCCAGTGCCATGTAGCTAAGACACGAGGGAGGAGATGTGGCTGACCCTGGCCTTATCGCCCGGCCTAGTTTGGTTGACTTAGCGAGGCCTCGGTCGTTTGGCCCTTCGCTAGCTGATATGTTGCGGGCCGTATGACCTTCTAACTAATCGGTGCCTTGAGACACCTCGGGGTTATAACCCCGATATATTTGCATCCTCATCTCCTAGATCAGATGGTGCAAAGAAAAGCTAGATGCAAGGGAGAGGTCCTGTCAATGGACCTAAAAACCATGAATGCTCGCTGACAGTGTCGAGTGATATAAAAGTCCAAATGTGGGAGAGGAAGGCCGACTTTTCTACAGTTGCTACAATCTAGCTCTTCTTCCTCCTAGGCTCTTGTCGCTGTAGCACACTGGTTTGCAATCCCTCTGCTCAATATCGCTTTGTTTTTATAAGTTTGAAGTTTGAATATGTTTACAAATTTCATACATAAAAATCAAACTTAAGATGTAAAGTAAAATCAATCCTTACGAGAAGAAGTTTTTGTAACAATTGAGGCACATTATTTAAAGCATGGAATAAATGTTCTATGCTAATTAAAATATTAAAACCAACTCTGTTATAGCTTAGAAGATGACCTTTAGCTCTATGACAACACTATCCCTATTTCAATTTATTTGTACATCCCTTTGGGTATGTGTTGTCCACTAATCTTTTGCAGGAATGAAACATTGAATGGAGCAGAAGGTCCAAACAAAATGCTAAGATTCACAGAAGAAAGAACAAAAAGATGGCGTCACAAAAGGATGAGAAAGAATAAAGTGCAACATAGTAGACAAGATGCTCTTGAATAACTCAAGATGTGATATTAGACAACTAAGGAAGGTTTCAAGAAGAATGAAAGGATCACCACACGACATCTACCTTTCATCACATGGTGCCGTCAAGATCCAATGACAAAGGTAACATCTTAAGTTAAGTGGTCATTATTTAAAAGCTTGTCCTTGAAGAAACAAACATGTTTGAGTTACAACTTCATTTGATTCAACCCTTTTAGCCAAATGTCTTCAAATGCTACATTTATGCTTAATTTTCTGATCTTATCACCCATGTTATAACTGAACAAAGCACATAACATCAACCTTATCATATTCAATGTGCCCAAGGCTAGAGAAAAATAAATAAATTTTGGTTTTGTTGGTGTTTTCCCACCAACAGAGCCTATGCACTTGATATCTACCTTGTCTTTATGAGCATGACACACTTCAAGCAAAGTGTGGGGGAGTTAGATGATTCCCCAATTTCTACAAGTGAAAGTTCTGAACCTGTCGATCCAAAATCAAACTCAAAACCAAGATGGGTTTGGTAAAAGAAGGTGGCATCACCATTAGAGGCGCCACCGCAAGAATCCTCATCTTTCAGCAAAACGAGGTATTCGATCAATAAACTTCACAAGAAGTCCGGTTCGAAGGACTTAAAACACCAAACCCTCGCCGAAAGGTAACTCAGTAGTTATCCATATTTATTTCCATTTGCATTAATTTCCTTTAGCATGTTTATTTTCTACATTGCATTGAAAAATCAATCTGCATATAAAACAAAATAAAAATATGTAAAAACTTTGATAAAACAAACTATGTTGAAAGCTAGCTTGGGGGAGAAGCACCTCCATGTACTCAGGTAAGTATTCTTTCTCCTTTGTTTTAATTTTTAGTTTCTTTTAAATAGTTAAAAATGATGAATGAAAACAAATAAAAAGAGTGTGTATGATAGTTTGTTTTAAGAGTTGTTAAAGAGGACTCTGAATAATCTCTTAAATGGAAATGATAAATAGTTGCTCTGTTATAATTCCTTTTAAGTACCTAGTTTTCAGCTTTGAATTCTCTCAAGTTTTGGATAAGGTTGCTTTGATATAAGAATTTACTCTGAACTTGAAACTCGTGGATAGCATTGCTTGATCTAAGTCTAGGTAATTGATGGATATGATATGAGAAGGTTTGAGCTGCTTTTTATCTTGTTCCAAGTGACACCAAAATTCTGGAGATTTACTTTTTAAAAAAACACAAAAATGCTACATGATGAGTTCCTATATGACAAAGCTTGAATTCTCACTAGAGCTATACATGTTATTTAGGCTAGGAAAATATCCACATATATGGTGCTTGCTTTTGCATTGAGTTTTGTCAAGCGTTGTGACCCTTATGAGAGGTTTGTCATGCTCTTAAAATCAAGATCACATACACACCACCCAAATATGCACTACTCCTACACTGGGGGTAGGCGCAAAAACATGCCATTCTATTTAGATCCACCCAAAAATGTTTTACTCCTACATTAGAGGTGAACACAACAACATGCTTGATAGGTTTCCCATTCACCAAATAAATGCTCCAAGTTCTTGTTGTTATCTCTCAAAGTTTTTATTGCAGAAAAGAGGCATGGGCTATGCAAAGTTATTCATAAAAAAAGAAAAAATAGTTGAGAAAAATGGACACAAAAGTGTTCGAGATTTTTGAAAACAATGGGTACTTAGATGCTCGCCTGAAAAAAAAAGAAAGCGATGAATAAGATAGCGCTTGATCTCTAGCAAAAATATTTCCAAATTTCAAAAGAGAGATAAGTTTTCAAGGAGCAAAGTAGAATTAGGATAGCCACCATATATATCCACCACATATATCCACACATATGCATATCTTGGTTTGATTGTATGATTCAACTCTCTTTGGATCCGTTGTTTGACTTTACAATATATGTATTACAAGTATGCTTTCATGCTATCTCCACTCCTATGAGCTCCACATAAGCTTTAGTTATAGGAAGAGAAAGGCATAACATCACTTTTGCCTTCGTGAGGATCCACAAATATTACATATTTTGAGAGACTTGAGAGTGTCATACAAAGGAATCTCTGAGTTTTATTTTGAAAACTTATAAAAACTTCAGAACAATGGTGGAACAAATAACTTGAGACATAGTGCTTGACTTGATCGTTCTGTCTTTTAATTGCTCAAGACCCAAGTGAAGGCTAAGAAGTCTCATGGTTGAAGGTAATATGGGTATGTTTGAAAGTTAGATCAGTTTATTCTAATCCAGAGGAGAATTTTTGATTGAACGCATGTGTACTTTTGACGCATGAAAGTATTGTAGCAACTTCTAATCCATTGTTCAAGTTTAACTTTGCTTAGAAACTGGCAAAGGGTAAGCCTAGGAGAACTTGTTGACGGTTGTTAATATCAATCATAAACTGTCAACATATCCTACATATATACTTAATTCCATCACCAAACATAGGTATAGGGTTTCAAACTAATGAATTCCATCAGTTTTGGTGAATATATGAATGTAGGAGGATTTATCCAAAAAACAGCCTCGGGACCACTCTCATACACTCCAAACAAGCTGACCGACGACAACAAGTGATTCAACTCACGAAAACTGCAAAAGGCAACTCAAGATGGAGTCCAGGAGCCACCACACGAAGAGGAGGCCCACTTGCCAAAGTGGCAGGCCGGCCGGCCCAGTGGAGAGGCCGGCTGGCCCACTCTAGAGCCCGTTCGCTCTCCGTCACCTCATATGTGTTTCTAAGATCTATACCGTTAATTTTAAGGCGGTTTTAAGTCGGTTTATCCAACGGTGATCGAGTGAGTTGACGCGGATTAATGATGTGGCAATGCCTTGCCCCTTACTCCATCTCCCCTATAAAAGGAGTCCTCTACCCCCTCTAGGATGCCATCAATCCCATAGAGAGCCATCTCTCATTCAGATCAAGATACACCACAAGAGAGAAATCTCCACAAAGCTTTCATAATTTTGTTTAGCTAGCAATGTTTTTGCTCACGGACATTAGTTGTGCCGTCATGGAGCTCATGGAGTTTTAACCAAATTTCATATGCCGTATTTAAAGTGAACACTTGGTTAAACACATCCATGCTAAAAGATTCAAACAAGCAATTTATAGCTCTAACATTGAAATGAATTTCTTTTTCTTCACTCTTTGTGGGTTTATCGGGATACTTAATGGGTTCATCCCATCACGAGTGACTCTCCAAACACTCAAATCTACCGCCTTAAAGTGACAAGCCATTCTAGCTTTATAGTAGGGGAAGTTAGTGCCATCAAAGTGCGGACGCCTAGAGGTATCCATCCCAACTACTCTAAATACCATCGGCTCAACGGCGGTGAAGCCAAAGGTCTAAACTGAGCCAATCGGCTCTGATACCAATTGAAAGGGGCCCGTGATGCCTAAGAGAGGGGGGTGAATTAGGCAACTTAAAACTCTAACTCTAAACTATGGCCTCTTTTTCTATTCTTAGCAAAACCTATGCAAAAGATAAACTTCTAAATGTGCAACTATGGTTTTGCTATCTCTACTGCAAAATGAGTTATGCAAACAATATAAATGCAGAAGCTAAAGAGTAAGGTAGAGATATGCAACTACGGTTTTGCTATCTCTACTGCAAAATCAAGAAGCGCGCAAGCTTCCCCCTAGTCCTCATTGGAGCCCCTCGCAAGGAATCCCTCGCAAGGGCCAAGCTCCTGGTCGGGTAACTCCGTGGATAGCCCCGGGCCTTCCCCACTCACAAGTGGGTCTCCGGTGTGCCTTTCGGTAAGCCTCTTCTAGATCGCTCCTGGCCGAATCGCCGCGGGCCTTGTTCCCTTCGGTACATGGTGGCGGCCATGCCACAAATACGGTTGGTGTGATCTCGCAATACTACAAGCCCCTTCGATGTACAACAATGGTGCGCGCAAGCACCGAATGATAATTGGTATGCAAACCTCACTAAACACTAGGCCTAAACCCAGAGTAACCGCATAAGCGGTGGTCTAATCAACCTAAGCACTTCACAAAAGAACCTACACTAATCACCTAATGAATCACTAAGCACTATGCAAGTGGAGATCAATAAAATGGTGTATCAACACCCTTGTTATGCTTCCTCAGCTCCACACTACTCAAATGGCCAGTTGGGGGTCTATTTATTAGCCCCACTGAGAAAGTAGCCATTGGGGGCAAACCCAGCTTTCTGCTACTAACCAGACACTGATCACATCCTGATCGGACACGTCCGGTCATCCCAACCGTTGGAGCACGCGCGTTGATCGGACTCAGCTCAGAGTCCGGTCATCATCGACCGGACGCGTCCCGTCATGCTAGCGCTGCTCTAGAACCTCTCTGGACTTGATCGGACGCTACATTTCATACGTCCGGTCGTCTAGTCTGCTGTGTCCGGTCACGCTAAAAATATTATCGTGGCGATGAATAGTGTCACTGGTGTGTTTGGTCACTGCTTCGCTCAGCGTCTAGTCACTGTTTCTCAGCGTCCAGTCATAGCTACCGATGCCTGGTGTTGCCGAGCAACTGATCGGACGCATCCGGTCCTTATTAGGGCCGCGTCTGGTCACCTCTGTCGAGCTCATTTCTTCACGATCTTGCGTTCGACTTGGTTTCTATCTTCGTGCTTGGACTATGCTTGATATCTTGAGTCTTCTCTTGTGCTTCTAGGGTCTTGCTTAAGGTGTTGATCATCGGATCATCATGTCGCCTTCGTCCAAGTCACGCCTTGCACCCTATTGAACTACAAAACAATTACTTGCAAATTCATTGGTCCAATTTGGTTGTGTTGGTCATCAAACACCAAAATCCAAAGTAAATAGGCCTAGGGTCCATTTTCCTTATATATGCCATGCTCACAGACGATGAAACCAAGTAGCATACCCCTCGGGACCCCAAAAACACACTTCTTGGGGTTGAGCTTAATGCCGTTTGCTCGAAGTTTTGCGAAGGTCTGCTCAAGGTCGGCTATGAGCTGGTTAGCCTGTTTGGACTTGACCATGATGTCGTCCATGTAGGCCTCAATGGTTCGCCCGATGAGGTCTCCAAAACACTTGAGCATACAATGCTGGTACATAGCCCCTGCATTCTTCAGACCGAACGGCATTGTGACATAGCAGAACGATCCGAATAGGGTGATGAAAGATGTCACGAGCTGGTCAGACTCTTTCATCATGATTTGATGGTACCCAGAGTATGCATCAAGGAAGCAAAGGGTTTCGCACCACGAGGTAGAGTCGACTACTTGGTCTATGTGTGGCAAAGGAAACAGGCTCCTTTGGACCGCGCTTTGTTGAGACCCGTGTAGTCAACACACATTCTCAATTTCCGCTCTTCTTTCATACAAGGATGGGATTGGCTAACCACTGCGGGTGGTATACTTCCACTGATGAACCCTATCACTAGTAGCTTCATGATCTCCTCGTCGATGGCCCTCGTTTCCCCTCATCGAGAAACAACAGCAGTCTTTGCTTCATCGACTTGGAGCACGGCCTAATCTTCAAGGCATGCTCGGTGACTTCCCTCGGAATGTCGGGCATGTAGGGTTTTCACGCAAAGATGTCTCTATTGGCATGGAGGAAGCCAGCAGCGCTTTCCTATTTGGAGGAAAGCGTGGTGCTATCGCACCACTTCACCCTTGGAGCCGTTGGGTCTATGAGGACCTCCTTGGCACCCTCCATTGGCTCAAAGACCCGGCGACCGCTTAGGGTGGGTGTTTCGTCGGTGACCTCCTTGCCCGATGGCCGCAAGCTCCTTAGGCGCGCTGGAAGGAGGTGCGGATGGTGATGACCCACTTGCGGTCCGGCATCTTCACTTTAGATAGGTGTAGTTAGGGATAGCCATGAACTTCACGTAGCATGGGCGTCCCGGGATGGTGTGGTAGGTTCCATGGAACCCGACCACCTCGAAGGTGAGGTCTCCGTCCTATAATTGGATGGATCACCAAGGTGATGGGCGGATCGATCACCCAAGTGGCCTGACCTACTACTTTGAGCGATGTCGTGGAAAGGCGCTCTCGATCGGTCGGACGCGCAATCGATTGATGCCTATGGCGTCAAGCGTTTCTACATACATGATGTTGAGGCCTTTGCCTCCATCCATCGATACCTTGGTGAGCGCTTTATATCGATGATCGGGTCAACCACGGCGGATATCTCCACAGTTGCGGGGCGCTCTCTGGTGGTCGGTCCGATCAAAGGTTATGGCGGACTCGACCATCGAGAGGAAGGTAGGCGTGGCGGTTTGGCGTATAGACCTTGCGGCGCGTGAGCTTCGGTGGTGCTTGGAGTCATAGGTTGTCGGTCCTCCAAAGATCATGAGACAGCCATCGGCGCGCGAGAAAAGTCGCCGTCCCTCCTTGGCGTCATCTGATCGACTGGGGGTCCTTCCATACCCTCCCTTGTTGAACATTCTAGACAAGAACCGCTTCATGAGGCTGTAGTCCTTGTATAGATGCATGACGGGGAAGGAATGGTTCGGGCATGGCCCTTGAGCAACTTCTCAAAGTGGTGCAGGGTACCCTCCCGCGCGTTGCTTGTTCTTCTTCTTGATGGGGCGATTGGAGTGCCTTTTACGGCGTCCTCGTCCCGCTTTGCATTGCCTTTGAGGTACATCGAAGATCGCTCCCAGACCCACGTCCTGCGCCGGGGCGTGGCTGATGGCGATGTCGAGGAGTTCCTTGGTGGTTTGGGGGCCCTTACGTCTCGGCTTGTGAACCCGGGGCTCGCGGCGGTTCGAGATAGGAAAGCTCCTAAAAGGTCGGCGTCGGCGGACGTTAGGTAACTCGTTGCACTACGGAGAAGCGGGATGTACCCATGAATTTTCTCTTGGCTTCTATCGGTAGTTTTGAGATCCCATGCATTCCCGGGGCGCTTATGCGTGCCCTAGAAGTTCCCACGAAGATCTCTTTCAGGTCCGCTAAACTTTGGATTACATTGGGCCGAAAGTGTTCCAACCTTGTTCATGCCAAATCGGCCGGGAACAATGGAAGGTTGCATATAATGAAGTCATCATTATCCGCTCCATCGGCTTGCAAGCAAATCGATAATCCTCGAGCCATAGTCTAGGGTTTGTTTCCTAGAGTATTTCGGATGTTGGTTGCGGTCGATACCATGGCGAGGAAAAGCGGCGTTGAGGATGTGTCGGCGAAGGCTGAGGTCCCGAGTAGGCCTCACATTGTCGTAGCATTACGCCATGGCGAGGGTGGTAGCCGAGGCTAGCTCCTCCCTCGGATCACCGTGGAGCACGCTGCTGAGCGTTGAGGTGTCACCACGAGTCACGGTTGTGACCGAGATGCTCAAATACTAGGACAGCGGTCGCGAGTGACTGCGCCTTGTGGCGCTGGTCGTTGATGCGTCCATGTCGGGTCGCTCTAAGGGCGTGCGCTAGCTGGCGTCGAGCTCTCGTCGTCGAGACAGCGAGCTCTCAGCCTGATAGTCTACTGCTGCGCTTGAGTAGCGTGCAAATCTCATGATAGCTAGCGATCTTGAGCGTTGCGAGGCCCAGCGATGTTCTAGCTCACTGGGCGAGAAGTCTTTGGAGTGCTTCATCATCGCCGATGATCCTCTAGTTCACGTCATGGGCCATGGCACGTGCATGACCACCGTCTTCGTGGTGCTCGATCTCTCGATCGAGCTCCACGCGTTCCTGCTCGATCTAGAGTCGCGCTTCCTCGAGCACTTGGTGTTGGGCCTTCAGCTGCTCCACCCACAGGCGGCGGGGCCCTTGCATCCCTCCCAACCTCGTTGTCGAGGTCGTTCATTGGGGTAGCTTCTTCCTCGTGGATGCTTTCGACATGTCCCTCGGGGTACACCCATGAAGCACTCACGAGAGGGGTGATGGCTCCCCTGCTTTGGAAGTCGAGCTGAGAGGCGACTCGATTCTCTGCGAGGTGGTCATGGAAAGATTCCATGACATATTCGATCATCCTCACGAACTACAAATGGTTACGCGGGGGCGTAAGCGTGTGTTGTGCAAATAGGTGGCCTTTGGTCTTTGCGGCGTTGTAGAGGCCGAGCAGGGAGCTTATTTGTCGGGCGCTACGAATGAGGTATTCTAGAGAGTGGCTCCCCTCGAGCAAGCTACACCTTGGCGTTGGCGACGAGAAGGTGAGGTGGTGTAGAGTCCTCCCGGGATGGTCGGGGTCCTAGGAAGGCGTCGGTGGCGCTCTAACCTCCCGTGGTTGAAGTCGAGGAGCTTGTCACTTCGGGGGCCTTGAGCCTCCGGTGCGTCTTGACCTCTGACTCCTCGGCGTCTCGGTGATCGCCTTCGAGGCCAATGGAGTGGAGAGGTCGGACGGCGGCGGAGACATGCCAATGCTCCCCTCTGTCGTGTGATGAAGTCTAGGTCCCCAAAAGCGCCGCGTCTTGCATGCCGGGACCAGTTTGAGGTTGTGACTAGCCATTCGAGGCCCTAGTGTGGATGTTGAGGAGCATAAAAGGCCCCTACAGCGCGCCAACTATCGGTGTTTAGAGTTGCCACCGACTAGTGAATTTCTAATATACAGCGTAAATGCGCTTGGATGGTGTGCTAAGAGGACACGAGGTTGATACTAGATTCGGCGAGAATGTCCCTACGTCCGGATCATTGTTGCTGCTCATGTTACTAGCACTAAAGAAGTTAAGTAGTAGGGGTTACAAACGGTTGAGAGAGAATATGTCCCAAGTCTACGGTGAGAGGAGGCGAATGGAGTGCCGAGAGCTAAGTTAAGCACCGGTTGTGTGCTTTTGTG